>JAASFW010000245.1:0-27230 GCA_023334005.1 Globisporangium orthogonon | reverse complement strand
AGTTCAAGGCGCTCCTCGCGTAAGCTGTCTCGGCTCGCATGCCGACAGCGCGTGAAGCAGGAAACAGACAACAGGGCGGCAGGTGTGGATGCTCTGGAGCTGCTCGCCTCCTAGCAGCTGACTGAACCCTCGGAAGTGGCCCTCCCAGAGACCGGTCCTTGACTCCCACGGGACTCACTCCCGGAGGAGACAAGTCTCGGTGGAGCCAATTCCCGGCATAGGAGCACGCTCGCTCGCATCGATCTCGTTGACGTGCTGACGGCTGGTCTGGAGACTGCCGCTATCTTAGCGAATGCACGGGTGAAGGTTACGCCTTGCGTATCAACGAGGAGAAGGCGCATTAGACGTCGAAAGTCGGAGGCCGCGCTCAGCTGCCGACTTCACGTCTGGAGAGGAAGATAATGCGGCGAGAAGATCGAGGAGGGTGGTCGAGCGCACTCAGGAGTATTGACCTTCAGCAGACGATATGCATCCATGCATCGATCTGACGGCACGCTTGGTCTTCACACTGCCGTTCGCGATCTTGACACTGCCGCTCCTCGATGACCCTGGTCGTTAGGTCGAGACTTGAGCCTTGGAGGAGGCGCGACGGCGGCGGTACTTGGGATCTTGAGCGACTTGGGTGCTTGGAAGCGAGTTGTCGAATGAACTTCTCTAGAGAATGAGTTTGGCAGCGCGTTGAGGAGAGAAGGTGTGTCGTGGGAGTAGAACGACCACGTGCAGCCAACTGGGAGTTGATGCCTTGAAGCTTTGATGTGTTTGAGGCAAGATAGTGGTGGTATAGCGAAGAGTGAGCAGCACGGAAGCACGATGCAAGCGCGAGCGAGTTTTAAGTGCTTGAGTACCTCGAGCTCGCTCCATCTTGCATTCTCGCATCCGTTCGAATGCGACGTGCATGAAGTAGAACGTTGGCCCACGTGTCTGTCAGCCAAACCGAGTCAGTCGTCTTCATTTACGCCATCCGAGGTGCAAAGTTCACTCGCGCGTCCGAACTCTGCAGCGAACCTCTTCGATCGCAGTCTCGATCTTGCTGCGTGTTCGAAGGTGCCACGTCTTGGAGGCTCCTACGTTTGGTAGTGCTGGTGTCGGCTGAGAGCGAGCCGATCTCGTCCGCACTCCCAGCCATGTCATCGTCGCCATCCTCCTTGTCCTCCGCGTCGCTCTCGGTCGCCTTCTGCTGCTTGGCGGCGTTGAGCGCCTTCTTCTCAAGTTTCTCCTTCTTTGCCTCGTCCTTCTCCTTGCTCAGCTTGGCAATCACCGCCTGGATCGTCATGCGCTTTGTGCCCTGCTACATCGTCTTCTCAGGTGTCTTGATGCACGAGATTGCCTCTGTTGCATCCATTCACTCGCTCGTTAGAGACTTGTGCCCCATCACCACCTTGCATGAACCAGCAACAGCAGCGATAAACGCACTCGTAAAGTCCCACGACGAGCTCATGGGGCCCTGAAGCCATCGATGTCGAACTCATAGCCCTCGGCGATGTCGTTCTCCTTCTTCGCCGCGCGCTCCACCTCCTTTGCTTGTTTCTGTGTGATAGGACGTACGATCAGCGCCATATTCTTCTCATACTACCACGCCAGCATCAAGAGCGCACCTCCGAGATGATGGCATCCTGAGCTGCTCGTCATCCGAAGACTCGTTGGCGTTCGAAAGTTCATGTTAACGGCAAGTGGTGACTCGGCTGTCGAAGGCAACATCGGAATGCACCTCATCTTCCTCAGTGGAAAATCCTTCCGGTCACTCCATGGCGCGAGATAAGGGTGGTTTTTGCGGCGTGGAAGGTGTGATTTCGTGTTGCTAAAAAGCTTAGGGCTTTGATTGGCCGAACAAGTTTAGCAGGGCCGTTTCATTGGCTATATCGATATTGTATTTCGATAAAGTACGAGTCTTGACATACTGAAATCAAGCTACATCTAACATGTCGGCAAACATGAAATTCTACCACAGCGCGCACAAGTAGCTAATGACTACCTCAATTTCCTCACTATTCAGTACTGTCTCTTTGGTCGCACTTTCTCGCGTTGATGGTGCACACGCCATGCACACGAATTTGAGCTACTGAATCCAAGTCACATGCCACGCGTCAAACTTAGAGAGCAGGTCAGTCAGTCCGCAAGTCAAGAAGTGCTTGGCGGCAGGGGAGGGCAAGCAGGCAGACCGAGAAAGCGCCCGCCGCTCGCTCGCCAACACTCACCTCACTCGGCACTTCGCTTCCGCCGCCGCAGCCGATAGCCGAGCAGCCAGCCAGCCACCTTCCCCGCACCCTCCGCCAGCACCATGATCGACGCGTTGCAGAGCGCGTGCTACGTGGGGCTCATCGCGCTCATGGCGGCGTCCAACTTCGTGCTCATCCCGGTGCCCGTGCAGCTCATCGGGTCGGCGACGATGATCATCTACATCGGCGCGACGCTCTCGCTCAAGCTCAAGCACCACCGCGAGGCGAGCGGTGAGAAGAACGAGGAGGTGATGAAGGCCGAGGACGCGTACATGTTCCCGTTGCTCGGCTCGGGCGTGCTCTTCGGGCTCTACATGCTCTTCAAGATCTTCGACAAGGACCTCGTGAACTTGCTGCTCACGGCGTACTTTGCGCTCGTGGGTGCCTACAGTCTCACAGAGGCCTTCAGCCCACTCGTGGCGCAGCTGCTCTTCAAGGGGGACTCGAAGGTCTTCTTCAAGCGCACGTTCAAGATCCCGTTCTACGGCGAGTACCTGCTCGAGCTCTCGCAGGCGTGGGTGCTCACGTTCGGCCTGGCAGCGGGCTTTGCCTACGCCTGGTTCACGACCAAGCACTACCTGCTCAACAACATCTTCGGCGTCTCGCTCTCGATCAAGGGCATTGAGTCGCTCTCGCTCGGAAGCTTCAAGGTCGGCGCGATCCTGCTCTCTGGGCTCTTCTTCTACGACATCTTCTGGGTCTTCGGCACGGACGTCATGGTCACGGTCGCCACGTCGTTCGACGCGCCGATCAAGCTCATCTTCCCGCGCGCGTTCGCGACCGCGACGGAGAAGGCCAAGTTCTCGATCCTCGGGCTCGGCGACATCGTGATCCCGGGCATCTTCATCGCGCTGCTGCTGCGCTACGACGCGCACCGCGCGAACGTCTCGAACAGCAAGCAGGCGTTCCCCAAGCCGTTCTTCCACGTGAACCTCGTGTTCTACGTGCTGGGGCTCGTGGCGACCGTCGCGGTGATGTTCATCTTTAACGCCGCGCAGCCCGCTCTGCTGTACCTCGTGCCGGCGTGTCTCGGCTCGGCACTCGCGACGGCGTTCGCGCGTGGCGAGTTCAAGGAGCTGCTCGCGTATTCGGAGGAAGAGGAGGAAGAGGAGGAGAAGAAGAAGGCGGAGGCGGACAAGAAGGCTGAGGAGGCCAAGGAGACCGAGGAGGCGAAGAAGTCCAAGTGAAGCGGTCGGTTGGCACTGGTTTAGTGCCGCACTTGGTTAGATCGTCCAGTTCATTGCAGGGCTATGGCAAGCGCATCATGGCCAATACATGTGTAAGCAAACCCATTCCAGTCGATGGCAAGCGAGCCAACCCAGAAGTCCAGTCGCGTGGCATCATGTCAGCCGCAATCTTACCTCGACTAAAGTATAGAAGATGTCCAAGCATGATTTGTGCGTGTTTCAAAATTCGTACTTTTTGCAGTCCTTACTGAACACAAGTGTGGTTCTTTTTTCTGTACCGACCGTACTTAATCGTAACGTTAACGAACCACCAGGTGGTCGCTTTTTGATTGAGTGGCGCCATTTGCATATTTTCCTCGCAAGAAGCAAGCGCGGTGGCAGGTGCGAGAGAAGTGCGAGCGGCTGCGTGGCAAGGGAGAGTACGAGAGCGAGAGCGAGAGAAGCGACATGGCGCCGCACCGCAGGTGCGCCACACCTTGAAGAGAGCGACGGGAGGCGCGACGAGCACACTGACTGACTGATGGCCTCGCTTCTTCTCCTTCAGAGACGACAATCAGAGAGACAACCAGCGTGACGAGGCGGCTGCAACCCCCACGACAGCGTCGTCCGCGCCCTTCCGCCGCCGCAAGTCCCTCAACGCACTGGCGGCGTACGCGAGCGGCCCCGTGTGCGCGCGGGAGGCAGATCCGGCGGTGGAGGAGAGCGTAGCTGAGAGAACCGTCGCGTATGATGTGAAGGAACGCGACGCGATGGCGCTGGATGGTGAAGTGGTCACGTCAGCTGGCAATAGTCGCACTGTTGCAGGCAGCGAGCGGCGGCGCAAGCGTGACGTCGTGCGCCAGATCTCGATGCGCCTCTATCTCAAGGGCAAGGACATCGCGGAGGACGTGCTGCGCAACGTGGCGCTACAACGCATGGAGGACGCGGAGAGCGTGTGCAGCGACAGGAACTCGAGCCTCGAGCACGAGATCCCGGCGTCCCGCAAGACGCGAAAACACCTGTGGCTCCCGACGACGCAGGACGACTCGGTGCTGCTGCACGGCTCGTTGAAAGGTCCGTACGTGGTCGACTTGCTGGTCTGCGCTTCCCATTTTCTCACGCACGCGGCGCTCTCTTTCTGTGTTTTGGCAGAGTCCTTTGGCGCGCACCACCACGCAATCAACGAGTTCTTCGTCTCACGCGTCACGGACCCGACGTCCTACTTCTATCGCTTCCGGTACGACGACCACCGCCACCTGACGCCCCAGAAAGCCGAGGTGCAGCTCGTGGACATCACGTGGCTCAAAGCCCACGAGGAGATCGTGAGCTGGGAGCGCGTGAACGGGCTCAAGAAGGCCACACTTTCGTGGGATGCATATACGGAGCCACTGCTCGTGGACATCAAGACCGGCGCGATCCTGGATGGTCACCACCGCTACACCGTCGGTGTGCAGCTGCGCCTAAAGCAGGTGCCCGCGGTGCTCGTGGACTACCTGGGTGACAACACGATCACCGTCGACGTGTGGCCAGGCTGCGGGCGCTCGACACTGACGAAGGAGGAGGTGATCGCGATGGCGCTGTCGCCGAGCGTGTTCCCGCCCAAGACGAGCCGCCACCGGTTCACAGAGAGTCTACCACCGATCTCCATCCCGCTCTCGGTGCTCCGGCAGACCCCCGCGCCGATCGTGGACTTGCTCTCGCCACCGCCGCCACCGCGCAACCCGACGCCGCTGTTGGCAGTTGACGCGACGCCCACCGCGACTGCATCCGTTTCTTCGGAACCGACGGCAGCGTCATCCGCCACGTCCGAGTCGCCATCATCGTCTTCCGACTCGCTCGCGAGCCCTCAGCAGCAGCAGTCGCGCCTGCGCCAGGTCTCGATCGACCTGATCTGCGGCGCGCAAAACCTCGCGACGTCGGTGACGAAGAGCTTGTTCCGCAGCCGCCTCCGGAAAATCGACGGGAACGACGAGACGCAGCTCGACATGATCAAGCGGCCGACGTTCGACACGCGCGACTTCTTCAACGCCGTGCGCGAGAACGACGTGACGTCGAGCTTCTGTCAGCAGCGCTCGGCCACGTTCGAGGACCTGCTATCAAACGACGCGGCGACGCGGCAGAAGTTCTTCCTCACGCGCATCTGCGACCCGACGTCGTACTTTTACAAGTACCACTTCGATGCGCCGCCCAAGCGCTCGCCGCGCAAGGTGCATGTGAAGCTGGCTTCGCTCAAGTGGCTCAAAGCGCACGAGCACGTGGTCAGCTGGGACCGTGTCGACGGGCTCCGCCACGCCACGAAGACCTGGAACGCGTACCTCGAGCCCTTGCTCGTGGACGCGGCGACGGGCTCGATCCTGGACGGCCACCACCGCTTCCACGTCGGCCTGCAGCTGGGCCTCGAGTGCGTGCCCGTCGTGCTCGTGGACTACCTGGAGGACGACACGATCACCGTCGACGTGTGGCCGAACTGCGGGCGCGACAGCCTCACGAAGCGCGAGGTGATCGAGATGTCGCTCTCGGACGACCTCTTCCCGCCCAAGACGAGTCGCCACACGTTCTCGGACGACCTCCCGCCCATTTCGGTGCCGCTCGAGCGTCTGCGCGTGCCGCTGGCGGGCAACACGGGCGAGCTGTGAGCACGCGAAAGTGTGCTCGGGAATCCTGGTAATGGGATACCCAGAGATTGCCATGAGCTCTTGTGTTATGTATCTAATAAACATGTCGATATGCTTGCTTCTTGTCAAGAGCGTATGAAAGTGCGTATGCATGATATTCGCGTGACCACAGGTGTTGCGTGCTGCGCGTAACTCGATCACTCTACGTCAACTCAGTGCTTCGGAAGAAGCGGGTCCTTCTCGGTCACGATCTTGACCTGGATCGGCGCGTCCAAGTGCGCCTCGACCGGCGCGCCAGGCACAGGCAGCAGCGGCGCCGACTCCTTCGCGCCGCGACTCCGCACAGTGCGGCGCGCGCGCTCCGCGAGCAACTTGAGCCGCTTCTTGACGAAGTTGCGCCCGGCAGCGTGCAAGCGCCCCTTGCGCGCCCTGGCTTTCCAGTAGTCGACAATGTCGTGTACGTACACGTCGCTCTCGTCCTCAATCTCCTCCTGGATGAGCTCTTCGATCACGTCCTCGATCGTGCAGATGCCGACGAACTCGACCTCGGGCGGCACGTCGACGCCGTCGCGCCAGCACTGGAGCACGAGCGCCGCGTCCTTGGTCACGAGCGCGATGTGCGAGCGGCCCTTCTGGAACTCGTTTAGGATCGCGTAGCACGACTCGTCCGGCGTCACCACGATCGGCTTGCGCAGCGACAGGTCGCCGATCATCCGCTCGTCGTCCGGGTCGATAACGATCAGGCGCTTGACGAGCAGCAGGCCAACGATGTTGGACACGTGGCCGCGGTAGATCGGGATGCGACTGTGCCCGGACGCCAGGATGCTCGCCATCTGGTTATCGCCGAGCTTCGTGTTGAACTCAAGCATGAAGACGTGCTTCATGGGCACCATGACCTCTGTCACGGTCTTGGCCGACAGATCGAGCGCGCCGTGGATGATCGTTACCTCGTCCACGTGCAGTCGCGTGTCGTGGGCCGAGTCGTAGTGGTTGGCCGCGTACGCCGCGCGTGGCGTCAGCAGCGGCTGTTTCTCTGCATGCGTATGGTGGAAGGAGCTGTGCTTCGCCAGCGCGTCACACGTGCCGAGGCTGTGCGAGCTGCGCGCGTGCTCGATGTACTGGCGGCGCGCGATGTCCGTCTCGCGCTGCAGCGCGATGAGCGCCTTGAGCTCCTTGCGCTTGTACTTGGCGGGGTCGTGGTCGGCGCCGATAAACCAGTCGAGTAGCTTGCTGATCGGGTACGCGAGCGGGAGCGCGAGCATCATGAGCAGCTTGACCGCGGGTGAGAGGCCGGCGGCGATGCGCAGCTGGTTCGGCCCCGTGAAGATCGCAGATGGGATGATCTCGCCGAAGAGCAGCACGCATGTGACGGACAGCACGATTGAGACGGCTTCCGGTACGAGCTTGTTGAGGAAGATGGGCAGCGCCTCGTTCGCGCCGGCGTTCACGAGTAGCAGCGTGACGAGCAGCAGGTGGTGTTTGTTGAGGATCGGCAGTACTTGCCTCGCGTGGCGCTTCTGCTCATCCGTCCCCTCGAGCTCCAGGATGCGCATGTTGAGCATGTCGAGGGATAGGAGCCCCATCGTGAGCCCGGCCATGAGTCCCGCGGCGCACACGAGCGTCAGCGAGATGCCCAGGAACATCCAGAAGGCTGCCGGGTCACATGATGGCGAGTAGAACTCGCACTCATGGCTCCCCATGCGTCACGACGAGAGGAATCACTTGGTGGTGTGGGGGGTGTCGATAGTTGGCGGCGCAGAGGTGGTGCTAGCGAGCGAAGAGCTACGCGCGCCTCTTCCTCCGCTGCTGCTGCTGCTCGGTGAGCCTGGCGGTCGAAACTGCGAATGATGAAACGCTTTGAGCTGCAGAGAAAAAGCACTTTTAGTGTGGCCGAAGTGGACGTTTGGGCGTTTGGAGCCCTTGTTTTCGGCAAGTCGAGGTCCTGTCTAGCGTGTCTGACGTTATTGCCGGGCCTGTCATGACTGATTTGTGTATGCACCAGGCTGGCACAACTGAGTTTGGAAGGAAGGGAACCGGTGCTGCTCGATGAATAGATGGCTAGCTGGGTGGGTGGGTGGATGGATGGATGGACGCCAAGCCGCCAACGGAGACATGAGCGTGTACTCGTTCTTTCTCCCTCTCATGTCTCGCACACACGCGTACACACACACGCTCCCGGATATGGCGAAATAAACTACTTGCACTACGCGGTGATCGCCTCTCGCTTCACCGCCTTCGACCGACTCGCGGTCTTCCCCGTGCTCGCTGTCGATGGCGCTGGTACTGCCACGTCCACTGCCACGTCGCCTGTGCGGGTGAAGTATCGCCAGTTGCAAACACAAACACGTTAGCATGAGCGTCCGCAGCGTGTCCGTTCATCCGGGCCTTGGACTCGATCCGCCAGTCGCACGCACCAGCCTCCACGGGCGCCTCCGGCAGCGCGAGCGCCAGGTTCTCGGCCTCGAGCGCCTCGATCTCGGCGAGCTCCAGCAGCACCGCGTCTTCGTCCTCCAGTGTCAGGCTGCTGCCGATGAGGCGGCTGATCTCCTGTTCATCGTATAGACAGCACACACATACACACACACACGCAGGTGATCAGTTCTGCGCTTCACCTTCGCTCTCAAGTGGCTTTCTGGCTGGCAGAAAGCACGCACGTTCGCCGTCTCCTGCGCCTCCGCCGTCTCGAACATGAGGTTCTCGACGGCCTCGACGCTCATCTCCTTGTGGATCGCGTTCAGGATCGAGTTGCCGGCCTTGAGTCCCTCGAAGACCTTGAGCTGCTGCGTCTCCCACTCGACCGTGTCGAGCATCTCGAGCACCGTCAGCAGGTGCTCGTCCGCCTGCTTCATCTGCTGCTCCTTGAACTTCTTCACCTTGAGCGCCAGCTTCGCGCGGTCCTGCATCGCCGCCATATGAGGTGCACACACATACTCACGGCGTCAGCCTCGTCCGCGCACATCGGCAGTCCCTATGCTGCTTGCATGCACGCACCCGTTTCTCCGCCAGCAGCAGTCGCTTGGCGCTCTCGTGCAGCTGCTGCGCCTCGACGTCGAGCCGCGCCTGGTACTTGCGCAGGCGGTCGCGCGCGTTCTTGAGGTCGAGCACCGCCTTGTCCTTCGACGTCACCTGCGCCTGCGTGGAGCTGCGCGGCGGCGGCGGCGCAGCGGACGCCGAGGACGAAGACGCCGGCGCGCCGGCACGCTTGCTCTTGGACGCCGATCCGCCCATGGAGGTGGTGCTACTGGGTGGGCGACTGGGCGGTTGTGGTATTAGCGAGTGGACTGCCTGACGCTGGCGAGCGGGCGGGCGGCCAATCACCCCGTGCTTACGCGCCGCGGTGCGCTACTGCTGCTTACGCTCTGCGCGGCACGTGCTCGCAGCTTGCGCGGTCAGTTGATTATGGTCGAGAAAAGCACCCAATTTGGTGTGTTTATCCCACGCTATTCGGTTCGAGAGGCGAAAGACGACAGCAGCAACAACATGCGGCGACGAGCATGTCTCTCGCTCGCCCGCCCTGCATGTATGTGGGAGGTTCGGTTGAATTAACACGCGGCGCGCGTCGGGACGAACGCCCTGCTGCTGCGGCGGCGGCTGACCTACAAGCGACTCGCGCGGAGCTTCGGCCCCATCGCGAGCGCCACCTTGGAGCTCGTGGGCCGGCCGAGCACGCCCGAGATGAACTCGCCGGCCTCGATGACCTTGGCCAGGTCCACGCCCGTCGTGATGCCCAGCCCGTGCAGCATGTAGAGCACGTCCTCCGTCGCCACGTTGCCCGACGCGCCGTTCGCGTACGGACAGCCGCCGAGCCCCGCCACGGAGCTGTCGACCACGCTCACCCCTTCCTGTAAATGCAAGGCAGCGTCTCAGAAGTGTTCCTCGCTGCATCCATACTGCGCGCATCCACCATGCAGGCAAGATGGCACCAGCAAGCAGCAACCGAGCACACAAACCTGCAGCGCGATGAGGATGTTCGACAGCGCCTGGCCGTACGTGTCGTGGAAGTGCACCGCGAGGTGCTCGACCGGCACCACCTGCTTGGTCGCGCGGAGCATCTCGAGCGTCGACGCTGTGGGTTGGGATGCGATGCAAGCAAGCAAAGCGACGTCTCAGTTCTTCCAACAGCTCCGAGCGTATCGCCACCACCGACTTTGTGTGCAAGAAGACTGCGTATTGTACCCGGGTTGCCGATGCCGATGGTGTCGCCGAGCGAGATCTCGTAGCAGCCCATGTCGAACATCTTTTTCGCGACGGCCGCCACCGTCTCCGGAGACACCGGGCCTTGGTACGGGCACCCCAACACACACGACACGTAGCTTTGGGGCGAAGAGAGAGCAGGTCCACACACTCAAGTCAGCGCTACCGCCGCCAACGTATCGTCAGCACGTCCCGACTTCCCAGCGCACGTACGCACCCGCGCACGCGGATGCCGAGCTCCTGCGCCTTGTCACAGACGGGGCGAAACCGCGCCAGACTCTCCTCGATCGAGCAGTTGATGTTCTTCTGGCTGAACGCCTCGGACGCTGCGCCGAAGATCGCGACCTCGTGCGCGCCGGCGGCAACCGCGGCGTCAAAGCCCTGGCGAATACAGCGCTCGGCGGCGTTCAGCACACACTTCGCACAGCAGGCTCCAGCAGCACACCCGGACGTTCATCGCACCTTGATGTTAGGGGTGAGCACCGGGTACCAGACGCCGTCGCGACGGTTGATGCTCCGGAGTACGTCCGCGTTGTCGCCCATCTGCGTGCGCTCAGGTGAGCAAGCAGACTTCGCTTCATCACACGCGCGCCCGTTTCCGCAAAACGCACCTGTGGCACCCACTTGGGGGACACGAAGGACGTGGCCTCGATGGCCGCCAGCCCGCTCTGCGCCAGCAGCTCGATGAGCCGGACCTTGTCGGCTGTGGCCACGAGCGCCTTCTCGTTCTGCAGCCCGTCGCGAGGCCCGACTTCCACGATCTTGACGCGCGCTGGGTACACGGGTGAAGCCGGCGCCGGCGGCGACGCGGCAGACGAGGCAGCGGCCGCGGAGAAGCTGCGGCGCAGGAACGGGAGGCGGAGGCGGCGCAGCGCCATCGGAGGCAGCGAGCGAATTGTCAAATGACGGACGCTCTTCCAAACATGGAGATACTTCAACAGCGCCGAACTCGACTCGCGCCTGCTAATTATAGTTGAGCATGTCGAATCGCACTTATGCTGCCAACCACGATTACGTTGCATGCGCTTCGAAAGGTTTTCAATCCGCGCCAGGCTGTTTCGCAGGCAGGCCGCTCACCAGTCAAGCGAAGCGACAGCGAAGAGCTAAGCACTGCCATTCACACTTAGAGCAACCACCACCAAGTAAGCGCGCAAGGTGAGGATGTCGTCGTCGTCGTCGTCACTCGCGGCGCAGCTGCAGCAGCTGCGCGAGGGCGGCGCCGGCAGCAAGCAGAAAACCGACTCCTTTCTCTATGACCCGCGCGAGGCCGCGCGCGTGGACAGCGAGACGGTCTTCAACCTCGCGTGGAACGGGCTGCTGGAGCTCCGGCGCCTCGACTCGCGCTTCGAGGCGCTGGACGCCGCGACCCCGGGCGTCGCGCAGCTCTTCAGTCGCCAGCGCGTGCACTTCCACCGCGCGCATGCCAGCAAGATCGAGATCGCGGAGCTTGACGCCGCGCTCGCCAAGCTGCTCGACGCGCTCAGCGGCTACTTCCTGCTCGGCGCCACGCACAAGGTGCTCGAGTTCCTCGTGCGCCGCTACGAGGTGCACCGCTACAATGTGGACGCCGTCATGGCCGCCATTGTGAGCTACCACGAGTCGCCCTGGTTCGCGCGCATGGTGCGCATCCTGCACATCCGCAACACACGCTGGGAGTTCCTGCTTCAGGTCAAGCAGTCAGGCGAGCCACTGCTGCGCGCCGCGCTCGTGCAGCGCGCACTCGACGACTCGTCCATCGTCGATTTTGTCTTCGCGTCCGCGACGCGCATCGGCGCCGCCAACCCCAAGCTCGTGTCGCTTTACACGCTGCTTACACTGCAGATGCTCGAGCAAGCTAAGGTGCGCGAGGAGACGCTGCGCACACTCATCCCGCAGCTGCTCACAGCGCTCAAAAGCGGCGCGACGTGCCCGGAGCTGCAGAGCTCAGCGTTCATGCTCGTCACCAAGCTCTCGTCCAAGGTGATCCTGACCGAGAAGGTCGTCGACACGCTCACCAAGCACCTCGTCAAGTACGTTCAACCCAGCGCGCAGATGAACGCGCTGCTCTGCGTCATCTTCATCGCACAGGCGCAGCCGTCCTTCCAGCTCTCCAAGGGCGTCGGCAAGTACCTGATCGCAATGGACAACGTTGTGGACCTGCTCAGCGACGCTGTGCAGCGCTACGAGACGACCAAGTTTGTGCGCGCACTCACGCTCTTCCTGGTCGACGCGCTCGCGTCCTCGGACGACGAGTACTACACACTGCTGACAGCGCTGATATCCGCGATCTCGCTTGGCGACGACCTGGTCGAAGAGATCGTGGATACCCTGCTGCGTCTCGCACAATCTGAGAGCTTTGCGCTGGAGAACGCGCGCGTGCTGGCGATCTCGAACGTGCTCGTGGCGCTGAGCAAGCGCTACGTGGGTAAGGTGGACACAGTGGTGAACGCGGCGCTGACATCGCAGGAGAAGACAAAGAAGGAGACGAAGCGTGTGAACAAGTTCCTGGCGCAGACGTTCGGGAGCGTCGCCAACTCGGCGCACTTCCTGCCTTCGAGCACGGACGCGAAGACGTCACTGGCGCTGGCGCTCGAGCACCCGACGGAGCACACTCGATACCAGGCGCTCGTGTCGCTCGCGAAGCAGCACAGCGCTGCTTCTGCCGACAGCGAGCCCGTGCTCACGAACGGCAATGTGCTGCTGCGCCGCATGCTCGACGACAGCGAGCGCATCGCCAAGTTCGTGGTGACTAGCTCGCTGAGCGACTTGGTGCTCCGGATCACGTCGAAGCGCAAGTGCTGGGAGACGGTGGTGCAGACTGTGCGTAAGTGGTCTGTGTCCCCTCCGAACAGCGTGCTTGATGCAGTGGTGGCGTTCGCGGTGAACAAGTTCCGTGATGTGCACGGCAAGAACGGAAGTGAGGACGAGCAGCTTCTGCTGCTACTGCTGACCTTCGTGCCGACGGACACGACGCCGGCCAAGCTGAAGTCCGTCGTGGGTATCGACGCGCTCTTCGACTTTATCTTGAAGCTCAGCCACCCGTTCAGCACTGGGATTGTCAAAACACAGAATTCATCCAATCCGACTCCGCAGCAGCTCATCGACGCGCTCGGCTCTACGCTCGCGGGCAATGTGCAGCGTCTGCTGCCATTCTGCTTGAGCTGGTCGCAGCCGTCGGATGTGTCGGAAGAGCCGCTCACAGGACTCTTGGTGCGTGTACTCCAGGCAGCACGCAAGAGTCTCGTGTCTGCCAAGAAGGGCAACTCGAAGAACCTGACGGCGCTCGACCAGTCCTTCCGCTTCATTCTCAAGAAGGAGTTCATCTCGGTGTGCGAGCAGCAGGCTGCGTCAGGCAAGTCTACGCAGTGGGCTGTTACGATCGCAGAGATTCTGAGCGACGTGGTCGGCCGCGAGACGTTCCTGGCGTCGCGCGATGACTTTGACTCGTGCGTCGCGACGCTGCTGCAGGCGCCATCGTCGATCTTCCTGCATGTGCAGGGTTCGCTTCTGATGCTTTTCCAGGACGCCATGGAGCGCGAGCTGCTGCCGACGATGGCGCGTCTCGCGACGTCGACCAGTGGTGACGTGATGGCGATTCTCGTGAAGAGCCGCGCGCTCGACATTGTGAGCGCCGTGCTGGAGGGCTACCAGTACACGGAAAGCGCGGACGAGCTGGCGCTGGTCGCTCACACCGTACCGTCAGTGCTCGTGGCGCTGTCGGACGCATCCAAGAGCGTTCGGCAGTCGGCGCTCGCGTGCCTCGACCGATGGATCACATCGAGCAGCGGACCTGTGCTCAAGTCTCACAGCACCGACCTGCACACACTGCTGAAGGTGGCTGTGTATTTGGTGAACGCGAAGCAGGACATTCTCATGGACGCGAGCGCCGTGGGCACGCTCTGCGGCACGTACGCGACGGAGGCGCCGAAGGAGAGCGCTGCGTTCTACCAGCTGCTCATGAACTACATCTCTTCGGCGGCGCAGGACGAGCTTGTGATCGCGGTGAGGCTGCTGGAGCTGCTGGCGCACGTGAAGGATGGAGCGTTCTGGCTGCAGTCGGTGGACTACTTCCAGCAGACGCTTGGGGGCCTTGTGAGCTCGTTGCCAGAGAGCAACCTCGCAGCGACGAATGCGGTGCTGAGCGTGCTGCTGGGCTACTACTTGGATGTGGACATCGCGATCAAATCGACGGCGAAGGTGAAGTCGGTGCACAAGCCGTTCTTTGACGTGCTGCTGTCGGTGCTGCAGTTCGAGCAGGAGCACCTGGCGCGCCTGCAGAACTTGCAGGTGTTCGCGCTCTCGAAGCTCTCGGCCGCGTTCTACAGCGCGTTGGACGACGTGAGTCGTCACGTGCTGGTGGCCAAGCTGCTGAAGCTGTTGGTGGTGTCGGACGAGGCGGTCGCGGGCACGTTGATCGGGTGCGTGACCGCGCTTCCGCTCAAGTACGAGGTGTTTGTCAAGCTGCTCGAGTCCGAGCTGTCGGTTGTGGGCAAGACTGCCGCGAAGACCCGCGAATCCGCTGTGGTGACGAGAAGCGAGACGTTCTTCCAGAACCTGAACTGCATCCTCGAGGTGCTCGCTGTGAAGGTGGACAGCTCCGTGGGGCCTTCGACCGACAAGGACGAGTCGGCGGCGTCTGCAAACTCGCTGCTCAAGACGCTGTGCGACGTGCTGGGACTCTTTTGCGCGAAGGAGAATGAGAGCATTGTGTCGGAGTACATCCTTCAGGTGCTCTTCGGCTGTCTCCGCCGCGTGTGCGAAGTGAGCTCATCTCTGCGTGGCGTGCAGCAGCAGCAGCAGCAGAAGGTTATCGTCGGCAAGCGCGCTGCTGCTGCTGCTGGTGTCGTCTCTGTGGATGCGGAGCCGGAGCTGCTGGTGAAACACACGCTTGGATGCCTTAACCGTACGACGTCGCCACAGACTCGTAATGAGGCGCTGCTGTTCGTGAGCTCGCTCGTGGATCTCTTCCCAGCAAGCGTGCTCGCATCGCTCGAGAAGATCTTGAGTTTCGTCGGCGCCGGTTCGATTCACCAGGAGGATGCGTACTCGTTCCACGTGCTCGAGACGATTGTGAAGGCGGTGGTGCCGCACATCGTGGCTGCGACGCAGCCTGGTCTCATCACTCTGCAGCAGTTCATCCGCATCTTCGTGGACGCGTACGAGCGGATCCCGTCGAGTCGTCGCGAACTGCTCTTCCAGATGCTCATCACATCTCTCGGCAGCGACTCGCTGCCATACTGTGTCGCTGCGATCGTGGAGAAGGCGGTGGTGGCTGGTGCTGCGGAGACCCGCAAGGAGCTGACGACGTTCGCGCACAGCCTCTGCTTTTCGTTAGACTGCACAACGCAGATCTCGACACTCGTGTCGTTGCTGAAGATCGCGCGCGACCTTCTGCCATACGTGATGGACGAGTCGGACACTGACAACGACGACGTGGACGACGACGACGACGCGGCAGCAGAAGGCGCCAAGAGTGGCGTGTACGGTCCGTTCGTGTTCGGCGAGCAGTACACGCAGAGCAGGAGCAAAGCCCGCGCGCTCAACCTGGCGCTCGTGTCCTTCGTGCCAGCGCATCTGAAGGCGCGTGAGCTGCACCACAAGATCCTGGCTCTGCAGAGTCTGGCGGAGCAGAGCAACACCAACGACGAGGACGAGGAGACTATGGACGAAGAATCGGAGAGTGAGCAGCTCCAGCAGAGCTACTTGCTGCTTGCGCAGGTGGTGCTGCTGTACTTCCGCCGCGTGGCGCGTGAGGAGTCGTTGGTGCACGAGAGCGACGCAGAGAGCACGTTCTGGTCGTCGTTGTCGGGCGATGTCGTGGAGGTGCTGAGCGCGCTGCAGAAGCTGCTGTCGACGCCGGGCTTCGTCGCAGTCATCGGTGAGCTGCTGCACCACGAGAACAGCCTCGTGCGCAAGAAGGCGATGCAGTTGTTCAACGAGCGCCTCGCGGAGGAGCGCGGGTCGCTCTCGCCAGGCGAGCAGCTGCTCTTCGTCGACATGCTCGATGAGCTCGACGTGATCCTGCAGAACGTGGACGGGAACGAGAACATGGTGAACGTGCAGACGGCGCTGCTGAGCGTGGACATCCTCGCGCGCAGCTTCGCGTCAGAGCACACCAAGCGCTTCCAGAAGAGTCTGCCGACGATCGTGACCAAGTACATAGACGCTGTGGACCCGACGAAGGCGTCGTCCACGACGCTGCATCTCTTCGGCTGCGCGTTCATGTGTGTGTCGTCGATCTGCCGTGCAGTGGGTCCGCTCGTGTTCCCGCTGCTGCCCAAGTTCTTCCCCAAGCTGCTGCTAGGCATCGAGTGGTGCTCAAGCAAGGCGAAGCCTGTCAAGGACGAGGACCGCGGCACGATGAGCGGTATGCTGACGGTGCTGCAGTGTCTGCTGGCGGCGCTTGAGGTGTTCACGGAGAAGATCTCGCAGTTCCTGGTGCCGTACTTGTCCAAGATCGTGCAGGTACTGCTGACGCCATCGATCCTAGCGGCGGGCGAGTCGAGCATGCAGCTGCAGCTCTCGATCGACAGCTCGCTGGTGCATCTGTCGAACCATGTGGAGCTGCGTCACCTGCTGCCAAGCGTGTTCAGTTCGTACGAGTTCGCGCTCGCACAGGGCCACGACGCGAGCGTGGAGAAGCTGTTCTCGATCGTCGCAGGGATCGTCGCCGGCCTGGACGTGTCGGCGCTGCGCCAACACCTGCCAGCATTCGCGCGCTTCTTCGTGACAACACTCGACGCGCGACGCGTGCACGCGCACAAGCTGCAGGACGTGGACGCCGCAGAGGACGAGATCCTCGAGTGTCTGGTGCAGTTCGTGCTGCGGCTGAGCGAGAAGCAGCTGAAGCCGCTGTTCCTGAAGATTGCGGAGTGGTCGCAAGCCAAGGTGGGCAGTGGCAGCGTCGCGAGCAGCAACAAGCACGGCGACCTCGCGCGCCGCATCGTGTTTTTCAAGCTCGTGGTGAAGCTGTCGGAGCGCCTGCGCGGCATCTTCGTGCCGTACTTCGCGCACGTGCTGGAGGCGCTGGTGGCCGGGCTGCGCGACGCTCACGGTGTGCTGGCGCGCAAGAGCAAGGATGGCGAGGCGGAGGACGAGAGTGACAACAGTGAGAGCGAGGAGGAGGACGACTTTTTCACACGCGAGGACGAGCCGGCACCGAAGAAGTCCAAGCTGGCGAACGGCCACGCACCGGCGTCGACGGAGCAGGCTCGCGAGAGCTATGCGCTGCTGCTGCGCACGGCCGTGCGCGCGCTGAATGGTTGCTTCGTGCACGACAGCGACGGCTTCATGGAGAAGGAACGATTCGAGGTGGTGATGGCGCCGCTCGTGGACGTGTTTGACTTGCTCAAGCACGACTCGTCGGCTGCGAGCCGCGCATTCGTGCTGGACGTCGTGGTACCATGCGTGGCGAACCTGGCGTGGGCGGCGAAGAGCGACTTGCTCTGGAAACCGCTGCACTACGCGGTGCTGATGAAGTCGCGGTCGACGGCGCCGGGCGTGCGCCTCGCAACACTCAAGACGATTGAGAAGTGCTACCAGGTCATCGGCGACGAGTTCCTGGCGATGCTGCCGGAGAGCATCCCGTTCCTGGCGGAGCTCATGGAGGACACGGACGGCGAGGTGGAGCGCACGTGCCACCAGGTCGTGAAGCAGATCGAGGAGATCTCGGGCGAGTCGCTCGACCAGTACCTCACCGCATAGACACCCACTCGCACTTGCGCACACACGAGGCAGAAGGAAGACGATGATGGCAGGAGTAATCGCCATGAAGATAGAGTAATGACACACACGTTTTGTATCCCACAGCAGCAGCCGAGCCAGCCATCCCATGAAGTACTAGGTGGCAGAACCGCACACCTGCTTGTGATGCTCGCTCATGTGTCGGTGCCCAAGCAAAGCGATCTCGGCGATTTCGCCGGGCCACGCTGCGCAAGGTATGTCCACTACCTGCTCAAGCGCCGAGACACTCGACAAAAGCTATGAACAATCACCTCCACCTCGTGGTTGTGCACGTGCGCCGCCTCAAAGGCTGTTCGTATGCGCTCTTAGGTCCAGCAGCTTGCTAGTGCGGGAAGGCATAGTAACTCGCTCGAGCTACTCTGTGGCTGCAAGCGGAGTGTGTATGGAATCATCTCGCAGCGGATGATGGGGACTCGACGAGTATAAACGAGAAGGAGAAGGTCATGACAGGATCTGCACGCCAGCGCAGCGCCCTGAGCTCGTCCTTCTGAACGCTCACACCGCATTCTCTATGTGGATGGGAGCGCCGTACGTGCCACGCACTCGCTGTCTCGAGGCCCAAGCCATCAAGCGCCTTGTCTTGCATCTCGAGCGCATCCGAGTGCAAGGATTTGTGTACGCACACCAATTTGAGCCTCGGTATTCCCCACCACAAAAAGCTGCTGGGCATGCGTATGACCGCGACGACAGCGGCGCTGCGCCGCCTGCGCGCGCGGACCTTCGCGAGCGCGCCGGCGCCGCCCCCGCCTCAAGCTAGCGGCTCGTCTGCCGCCGTCTCTGCCAAGAGCGCAGCAAAGAAGAAGAAGGCGGCGCGGGACTCGCGCTTCGCGACCGTGGGGCTGCCGCTGCTGCTCTTCGTGGCCGGCGGCTACGTGGCGCTCACGCAGGTGCGTTTCGAGCCGGCAGCTGCGTCTTCTTGTGGAGCTGCGCGCGTTGACGTTCGCGCTGGTCGGTGACTGGCGCAGTTCGTCGGCGGCAAGTTCGAGGCGCGCGACCACATGATCAAGAGCAACACGACGCGCGAGTTCGACCTGGAGGAGGAGCACAAGGTGCGAGTGGGAGGTGGATGGAGGGCGGGCGGGCGTGTATGTGAGTTTGCGCGCCAACTGCTGCTGCTGCTGCCTCGTACGCCAGAAAATCACCAAGAAGCTCGCGTTGGACGACTTTGAGATCAAGCCCGTGCCCAAGCCGAACGAGCGCAGCGCGTGAGCAGCGAGCTGCGGATGTCGGAGGTGCTTGTTGGCGAAGACGCGGGCGAAGATGGTTGCAGCGGGGTCTCTTCGCCGTTGCGCGGTGGTGTCAGGTGCCAACCTCCTCTGCGCAAGCGAGCGACTGGTGACGCCGCGTGTGGCCTCCGATGGCCCGATCGCCACGCCGCCGCCCAGAGAGATACCGAAGCGCGCATCTAGCGGCCCATACAGCGCGGACGCTGACGCAGGCAGCCTGCGCCGCCTGCTAGTGCATGCAATTCCAGGGTCGTGAGGCAAAATCTACGTGCACCACACCACATGGTGATACCAATACTCGCCGCGTAAGTTCGAGCACCAGCTTTTTTGCCACCTCATTCCTTTTCATTGCTTCCGCCACGCTCGTCCACACTCATGGCATCCGCCCGCGCGCGCTCGCGAGGGGACCCGACCGTATCCGAGCCCAGCGGTAGCAGCAGCCGCGCGAACTGGCGCTTGGCCGCCTTCGTGGGCGCGGCCGCTGTCGCGGCGGGGCTGGCGCTGGCTGCGCTGCTCGCGCGCGCGGCGCCGCACGCCGCCGCCGACCTGCTCCACCTTCCGGTGCTCGACCCGACGACGATCGGCAACGTGCGCGCGCGCGACTATCTGGCGTACGAGCCCATCGACGTGGTGTACACGTGGGTGAACGGCACGGACCCGCGCTGGAAGGCCGAGAAGGAGTACTGGCACAAGCACTGGATCGCGTCGCTCACAGGCCAGCCGCTGCCGCAGAAGCCCGAGGACACGCAGCGCGTCAAGGGCAGCGACTCGGCGAACGCGGACAACCGCTTCCGCGACAACGAGGAGCTGCGCTACTCGCTTCGATCGATCGAGAAATACGCGCCGTGGGTGCGCCACATCTACGTGGTCACAGACGGCCAGATCCCGTCGTGGCTCAACATCGAGTCGCCCAAGCTCAGCATCGTCAAGCACAGCGAGATCTTTGCGAACAAGTCGCACCTGCCGGTCTTCAGCTCGCCCGCGATCGAGTGGAACCTTGACAACATCCCGGGCCTGAGCGACTCGTTCCTCTACTTCAACGACGACGTCTTCCTCGGCGCGCACGTGCACCCAGAGGATTTCGTCTCCCAGACGGGCGTGCAGAAGGCGTACTTCGCGTGGGAGATCCCGCTCTGCTCTCCTGGCTGCTGGGATGCCGCGCTCAAAAACGGCCGGTGCGACCGCGAATGCAACGTCACCGCATGCGACTTCGACATGGGCGACTGCGGCTGCGACGTGAGCATCGACGGCACGGTCACGTGCGACCCGGTCAAGATCGCCAACATTAAGGAGCTCGAGCCCCGCGTGTCGAAGGTGCCCGAGTACTTGTGCGACGGCAGCTGCCACTACAAGTGGCTCGGCGACGGCGCGTGCGACATGTCGTGCAACATCAGCACGTGCGGCTTCGACGCGGGCGACTGCGGCACCGACCAGTTCGTGGACCTGTTCTCGGCCGATGTGCGCGCCAATCATACGCTCGTGCAGGTGCCGCTGTCAGTCAACTCGACATACCTGAACCTGACGGAGGTCTTCGGCGCGAACGGCTCGATCGTCCTTGCGGAACACGACAACGAGCTGCTCGTGCGCCATGCGGCCGTCTTCGAGAAGGAGATGCTGCTGCTGCTCGTGTTTGGCCGCGACGACGAAGGCGACGCGCTCACGAGCAGCACAGTGTTCTCCGTGTTCGGCAACGATGTGAACGGGACGGCTATCCGACTGGACTTCTCGCTCGTGCGCGGTAACCGAGCGATCACAAGCCCGCTCGATGGCGGGTTCTACACGTTCAAGAACACGACGGTCAAGCCTCGCAACGTGCGACTTCCGTTCGGTCTGCGCCAAGCGACGATGCTGAACCACCGGGTGATGGAAGAGGACAGTGCGTCGGAGCACAAAGCGCACGATGTGTCTGATGTGAAGGAGCAGCAACCTGATGGCTCGGACGGCGACGAGCAGCAGCAGCAGCAGCTGCTGCCAGTCGCGCGCAAATCGGGTGAGGATTTCCTGCAGGAACTGGAGGTGATCTTGCCGTTCAACTTGACGGGCAAGCACCTGAAGGAAGGCGATGTGCTGCAACTCGGCATGGACTCAAATCTTCGGCTGCACGACGAAGTGGCAGACTTTGAGTGGGTCGAGTACCAGTTGTGTCGCGTCGTCGTTCCGGAGCCGGCGACAGCGAAGCAAGCGGTCGCAACTACTACTGTTGATGCAGACAAAGGTAGTGTCAGCACCGATCAGCAGCAGCAACAGCAGCATGCGGAGGAAGTTAACCCTGCGGCCACATTAAGCGACGAAAACGTTGCGGCGACGACAAGCGACGGAAGCGCCGCGTCAGCCACAGTTAGTGTGGGTGAGGATGAGGCGGGTACCTCTCCCCCATCGCCAGCGAAAGTGGAAGTCGCGCCGAAGACGTTCGCGTTCGATGTTCTGGAGCACATTCGCCAAACGGAAGGGCCGAATGCTGCCGGCGAGGAGCATCAGGAGATGGCGGACTGTCGACTGATTGACGACGGCCGTGCCATCGCGCTCACAATCCAGGTTCCGACGTTCAATGTGCGCAATACGGTGGGAGATCGCGAAGCATCGAGCGAGAACAGTGAGAGTGGGAGTGAGCCAGCTGCAGAGCAAGACAATGCCGGCGAAACTAGCGGCGACAAATCTGCTGCTGCCGCCATTGAGCATCCAGACCGACCACAGGTGGTAGACGGCTCGATCTGCTTCTTCAACGCAGATCTGGGGGACGCCGCGAAGCGCTACTGCTTCCTCCTAGCGCTCGGACACTTCCACCCGCATCGCGAGGTGGTTGTGCACAAACCGACGATCTTGGCGCTGCTGCACCCTGTGAAAGCCCCGCGACCCGAGGTGGCGTACAAGCCGTACACTGGTGAGAACGACGACGTGCTGATCGAACTCTTGGACTCGTGCATCGACACGACGCTGCGCGCTGTCGGGATGCTGCCGCGCGAGTGTGACTTGCTGGACGTCCCAAGGGTGTTGCCGAGCACCGCCGACGCCAGCGTGAGCGCGATGGAGGCCGCGAGGGTGAAGAACGAGGTGGACGGTCGACGGATGGCGTGCGAGGCGAAGCAGCGCCGCCTGGCGCTGCGCGAGGAGCGAAAGCAGCAGGAGGAAGCGATCCGAGCTGTCGGTGGAGCGCTGGTTGCTGCCAGGCTGTGGGTTCATGGGTCGCTGGAGCGCGTGAAGTCGGCACTTGGCCTCACCACAGTCGTGGAGACTGAGGACGACATCGACGACGTCGAGTACGAGGACGTATGCAGACCATACTTGGAGGGTGACGTGCCGGCACCAGCACCAGCGCCCGAAATCTCGAAGGAAAACGCTGAGGCGCTGCTGTCGAAGGACACGTTCGGAGACTCCCTGCGCTTCGTGAACAAACTGTACAACCGCGTGTTCGGGAAAGCACCGGAGCGGCGGCGCGTGCCGTCGCACATGCCGTTCCTGTTCAAGAAGCACATCATCCGCGAGATCAAGACACGATGGTCGCGCGAGTGCGACGCCACGTCCGCGCACCGGTTCCGCCACCCGCAGGACATGCAGTTCAGCTTCTCATACTTCCACTATGTGCTCAACCGGCATAAGATCGTGCACCCGACACTCGCGGAGATCTGGAAGGAGTACTTGGACGTGAATCGCAACGGCATCCTGGACGAGAACGAGCTGCTCACGGCCGCGAGTCTCGCGCACGGCGACTACCCGCCGGACACGTTCGTGACCGAAGTGCGCACGTGCCTGCAGCCGGCCAAGCAGGAAAAGGTGCGCGAGACGTCGACAGGCAAGGGCACCGTGCGCCTCACGGAGACGCTGACGCCGCACATCACATTCCAGCACCTGGAAGCGTGCAAGGAGATCGCAGACAAGCTGCTCGCGAATGTGCGACGCGAGAAGAAGGTTGAGCTCATGTCGGAGAGCGAGGTGACGTTCCACATGCTGAGCGACAACTACCGCTTCGCATGGAACCAGATGCTGGGCACGCGCGCGCGCCGCACCAAGTTTGTGTGCATCAACGACGACATGAAGTTCCCGTCGACAGCCGTGAGCCAGATCCTGCACGAGCTCTTCCTCTCGATCTGGCCCAAGCGCTCGCAATTCGAGCTGCCGTACCATCTCAAGAACCGCTATGCGCACATCGACGAGTACAACGACGCGCGCAAGCGACGACAGGTGGCCGCGGGCGCAATCGCGCTCGTCGTACTGCTCGTGGTGGCGTACTTCCGCCGTGAGCTCAAGGCGCTCTTCGGCTTCCAGGACATTGCGCGCGCACGTGCTGAGTCGGCATCCAAACTGTCGGCGGACTTGCAGCGCGAACTCGAGCATCGTGAGAAGGAGTCGTAAGAGAGAGAGAGAGGGAACAGGAGAGTGCGTCTACCGGATGTGTGTAAGAGAGAGAGTAGGAAGAGTACATCTGTCGGAGACACATCTGCCTGTCGGCCTCGGAACAAACGCACGCACCCACGCACGCACGCACGCAGGCGAGGAAGAAGGGGAAGAAGAAGCGTTGGTGTTAGACTAAATAAATGGAGATGTCGACGGTCCTGAGCTGAGCTGTGGCGAGCGGGGTCTCTGTTTCTATCGCCGCTGCTAGGAAGGGGAGAATACGCACACACGCACTTGCTGCGTGCTTAGATGGAGCAGCACGCTCATGACGATGCTCGTCGGCCGGTCAGTCGCTCGATCGGTCGGATTGGCCATCGGTCCGTCGGGAGTCCCTCGAGGCTGTAGCGAGATATAGTACTGGCGGGATGGAGGGCTGGAAATGAAGGAGATCTGAGCAGGATCCGATCCTGCTGCCCCCAGCTACTACTACTGCTGCTGCTGCTGTTGCTGCTGCTGGTAGCTAGCGACCGCCGATCGTAGAGATTGGAGGAGGATCTAAAAGACATCCGGCGGCTGGAAGGGACTGGACGCGGCGCTGCTCGTGCTCGTCTGCAGGTGCACGCGGAGCGCGTAGTTGGACTGCTCCAGGCGCTTGATGTGCTCGGCAGCCTGCGTCGCGAGGCCGCGCAGCATCGCGTTCTCCTGCTGGCACTCATCCTTCTGCTGGCTCTGGATCGAGATCGCGCGCTTGAGCAGCTTGTTCTCGCCCGCCAGACGCTCCACGTCCTTGTCCTTCACCTGCGCGGCGCCGCGCGCCTGCTGCAGCTCGCGGCAGCAGCTCTGCAGCTCCGCCTCCTTCCTCATTAGCAGCTGCTCATACTCGGCTCTGATATTCCCAGTTGCATACACAAAGAGAGAAGCGAAGCATGAGCCTCAGCTACTACGACCAACTGCCAGTGGAGGCGAACTGCGCACCTGACGCGCGCGATCTCCGCGAGCTTCGCCTGCTCGAAGAACTCGACGTGGCGCTGCGTGTACTTGGGCAGGTCCTTGGCAGCCTCAGCCGCCGTCTCCTCCGCTGCCTCGAGCCCGCGGTACCGCTTGCTGCGCGCGAGGTCGAAGCTGTCGGACGCTACGTGGCGCGAGCGCTTCTTGAGCTCCGAGAGCGCTGGTGCGGAGAGCGAACCGAGCACGCGTGGTCGTGAGATCGCGCTCGGGGTGCGGCGAGGCCATCGCGCCCGGGCGACGCGCGAGAGACAGAGGGAGGGGAGGGGCGACGCACCTGGGGACGCGGCGATCGACGTCATCTCGAGGAGGGAGAAAACGGGGGGAAGGGGGCGGCGACGGCGCCGAGCACACGCGACAGCAAATGAGCGAGCGAGCGTGCGGCTCGTTTCGGGCTTGTTGTGAGAAAGCGTTTTGAGCGATTTCGTGCAGGAGCGAAGACGCAGCATAGTGAGAGCTAGTGAGGAGAGTGACTTGGAGATTGTAAGGAAAAGCCACACCCACTGCTTTTTGCGATTTTTGACAAAGCTCTGGCTTTTTCGACAAAGAAATATCACGTCACCATGAAAATCACAACTGCACGCAGAAAACGCGAAACGAAACAACGCGGAGCAGATTTCCAAAATCTTTCGGAAACGAGACGAGCATGAGCAGCAGTGGACGCTCCTGTTATAGACAGAGCACAGCGAGGCCAGAGCAGGGTGGCACGCACTACAAGCTAACCGAGCTGAAGCTGCTGGGCACACCACCATTTCCCTGTCCACTAGCATCCTATTCGCATATTCGAATGCCTGCTTTCTGTAATTCTCCGAGGCTCCATGACACCAGGCAGCAGAAAACCTCATCCATCGTGGCAGACTAACAGACTCTGTCGTAATGAAGTGTTCATTGCGCTCTGCATGCGTCATTTCATTGAGGAGCACAAACTCACCCCTGAATACACAAACAGCTACGACAAAACTGTTGTCCGTTTTGATCGATCAACCCATAGAGTAGTCAATTCCAAGCGTGCTCAAGAAATACATGAAATGGTGTTTAGCAGCGCTCAAACCGTGTCACTGTCATCCTCGGTGCAAGTGCCTGTGACATCACGTTATACAATTGCTACAGAGGCGAGAGGGGAGTCAACAAATTATCATACGTCATTGTTCTCTTGAGTGCTATCAGCTCAACTTGAGCACGTAGTCAATGGATGTAGCTGCAAGTGTGTAGTCTGGATAGAAGATCTCGTCTCTCGCAATGATACTTGATTTTTATTCCTTGTAATTCGGCCCACTCAAGATACGTAGCACAACGCCAGAAGCATGCGTGTGCACCTTTGAGGTTTCTGCTCCTTGCAGATGGAAGAGCAAGAGCAGTATTTGGGTACGTGTGCACCAAACACAAGAGAGATCTTTGTGATTTCAATGCCGCTCTATAAATTGGTGTAGTCTATCGATATTTGTATGAAATACTACATCTAAGATGCCATACTTATGAATGATTCTAAGAGACTCAACTAACTCATTGGTTGTTTATTGTGCAATTCAAGTCAATAATGGAAGGCGCCAAGTGTAGCTAGCCACTTCGTAATCATGCGGATTAGGATCCTATATTGCTGGATAATGGTTGATAACCAGCAAGTGCAACCCCGTTACATGATGTGTCTGTATTCTATCCTTCGATAGATACCATACAGTAGCTACTCCATTCAATCCTTGATTTGTTTCGAAGCTGCTGACAGTGTCAGCTAGATGGTGGTGTTTTGTGCGTGTACATATTGCAGCTCGCTGCTCAAGATAATAAACGGGAAGCATGAAAACGAGCCATCAAGGTCGAGTAATGTTGTACTTGGTCGTGTTTTGCAAGTTGTACGATTGTTTGAGCCACTTTCAAATTTTGTACAAACTGTCGTGCTAGGTTCATTCAGCTGGCAGGCTCTTTTATGATTACGCTTTTCGTCGAGCCGCAAGTCGAGCCGCAAGTCGAGCTTGGCAAGCTCGATCTATATTTATTTTGAAAACCGACATATAGTTTGTGAAAACGCTGCTTCTCGAACTATCTCAAATGTGAATATCGTTATCTCAAAATTCTTAAAAATTTGGCTTCATAATGAGAGCCTGCATACAAAGACTAGTCAAACTGCCTGTATCTAGAATCATAGCGTCTGGGAATCTGGACTCAGAAATGGATAGGTTCGATTTGGACTTAATGCAGAGTGCTCTGGTTGGTTCTCTATTTGGAAGGGTTGCCGACGAAATATAAAAGCGAGCAAGGGGTCTAACGAGCATGCGCATCGGTCTGAAGCAGTACGCGACGGTGTTCGTCGCAGCTATGGGCTCGCTCTTCGCCGGCTCAAGCGTCATGCACGCGGTGCTCAAGCCCGACCTAGTGCGTCATGCCATCCCGCCTTCTGCTATCGCGTGCGGGCGCTTAACCACTCTGCTTGCCTCGCTCTCCACCAGACAATCCCCGACTACACGCGCGACGCTGACGGCAACGAGAAGCGCGAGTGAGAGAGAGCTGCTACTGCCGCAGGGGCCATGCACTGCGCGTCGGTGCTGCGGAACGACAACAGTGAGCTGCAAGCGATAATTTACAGACGAATGACTCACGAAAGCCGAAGCAATACTGTCTATTGGGTGATTGGGTGTGGGTCGCGCCGCTGCTGCTGCTGCTCTCTCCGCTGCTTCTGTTCCAGTCGCCGCGCCTGATGTCATCACACACGTAGCAAGATCTGGTTAATCCATGGTCTCCTTCTCTCTCTCTCTCTCT
>JAASFW010000244.1:0-27256 GCA_023334005.1 Globisporangium orthogonon | reverse complement strand
TTTCGACGTCTGATGCGCCTTCTCCACGGTGATACGCAAGGCGTAGCCTGCACTCGTGCAGGACCGACCATACCGGCAGTCTCGAGACCAGCCGTTACAGAGAAAGTCCCCGCAGACCTCTAGTGAGTAAGCGCGTACGACTTTCTGGGCAAGAGATCGATGCGAGCGAGCGTGCTCCTATGCTGGGTCTTGTCTCCTCCAGGAGTCAAGGCCCGGTCTGGGAGAGCCATAGTCCGTGTGTCAGTTAACTTCTAGATTTCTAGTAGTTTTCGAACTTAAAGGGAAACCAATGATAGATCCTCTACCAGCATTGATATCCTCTCTTCCTCCCCAAGCTCTTCATGACGCTCCACGGCGAGCTTCTTGACCGACCACTGCTCGACAACGCTCCGAAGTGCTCGGATGGCAATCGCTCGACGGCAACCGCGCGCAATCACCTTGCGACCTCCGGACCAGGCAAGCAGCAGTTTGACTTCCCAGAAGCCGCACTGCAGTTCTCATCGCGTTTCGATGGAGGCAGCATGCTACGTGTGACGTGCGCAGCACATGACACATTCGTCGTCGACTTGGCGGAAGACGCAGCGGCTTTTGGGATTGCAACGGGGTACACGACGTGGTTCAACTTTGAAGTGCGGACATTAGCACGATCCGAGAGCGACGATCGCAGCGAGAATGTCGGACGCGAGATCCGACTCGAGATCGCCAACATGAACAGCCAGAATGGTTTGTACGCGAACGGCTACTCGGTCATGTTCTGCGCTGTGGACGCAGCGAAAGTGTCAACTGGCGGCGAAGAAGCCATTGAGACGATGTTTGATGACGAGAGGCGCTGGAAGCGGGTGTCGGCACCGCTCGCGTTCGAAAAATACACTCAGGATGTGCACGAGAGGCAGGAGAGTGCAAAGTCTGAGGATCTACGAGATACAGAACTAGGAACGACGGCGACTTCAGGATCGAAGACAGTCCAGGTGTCGGGAAAACGCTCCGAGAAGAAGACAGAGATGAAGGTGAAGATGGCGTTCACCCACCGCTTCCAGTTCGCTCACGAGCAAGTGCGCTTTGCGTTCTGCTATCCGTACTCCTACAGCAAGCTGCAGCGCAGATTGTCGGCACTTGATGCGAAGCATGGCAGCTCAAAACCGAACCAGCAATTGTTGAGCTCTTCGATCTACTACCATCGCGAGCTCCTTACCCGGTCTGTTGAGGGTTTGCGCGTCGACTTGCTCACGATCTCATCGACGGAAAATGTGCGACCGGCTCGCGAGTCGCCGCTTGATCGTGTCGTCTCACCGTCTCAGCTTGACTGTACGAGATTCGAGAACAAGGATCATTTCAGCTCCGAAGATCGTGCGCTCGAGTTCGATGTAAAGAAGAAGCGGACCGTAGTGATATCGGCGAGAGTCCATCCTGCGGAGACACCAGCCAGCTTCATGCTCGATGGCATGCTTGATCTGCTGCTTCACCCGACGGACGAAGGCGCGATCTCGCTGCGACGCCACTTTATATTCAAGATCATCCCGATGCTCAACCCAGATGGAGTCTCCCAGGGCTTCTATCGGACCGACACGCGTGGCGTGAACCTCAACCGCGTGTATCTCGATCCGAGCCCCGAGCACGCGCCGAGTGTGTTTGCTACAAGAAACCTGCTGCTTCGCATTGTCGACTCGTATGGCGGTCCAGAGTCCGTGCAAGCCCAGAACAGCGTCGTGTACTTGGATTTGCACGCCCACGCGAATCGGCGAGGGTGCTTTGTCTACGGCAATAGTCTCCTCGACTGCACTGGTGGCAAGGCGCGCCAGATTGAGACGCAGCTGTTCGCCCGTCTCGTGGCGCTGAACACACCATACTTTGACTACTTGGCGTGCTCTTTCGACAAGGAGAACATGTCACGCCACGATCTTCGCGACAACGGAAATGCAACCACATCAAGAGAAGGCAGCAGCCGTGTTGCGTTGTACAAGGCTACCGGGCTGACATACGTGTACACGATCGAGTGTAACTACAACGAAGGGCGCCGAAATCTGTGCCACACGCCGAACGATACTCAGCAGTCACTTTCAGTTGTTAGTTCTGTCACCACTACGCCTGGACTTCGACGATCATCCAGTCAATCGAACATCACTCGAGCTCTTGGAAACGCTGGATCCAGTTCAAGGGCTCTTGCCCGCCACGTCGTCTCGTCCGGCGGTACTCGGCTGTACATGAAGTACTCGCCTGCAGAGTGGACGGATGTTGGGATTGGTTCGCTGGTCGCATTGCTCGACCTGTTTCAGCTGCCAGGAAGGAGCAAGCGCGTGCAGGAGTCACCGTTCCGGTCGTTGGATGGAGTTCGCAAAAGCCTTTGGGCGGAGATCAAGAGCGCCGAGTTTGGAGGTTCCAGTAGCGGGAGCAATCACGGCAGAAGCAGGAGCAGCAGCAACACCATCGGGAGTATCAGCAGTGATGGTGACCAAGGCCTGAGAACGAGAGCCAACAGTGTCGCCTCCACTACCATCACACCAAGTACGATCATTTCCCGTAGCAAGTGTCCAAGCTCCAGGATATGATCTGATTTTAGTGTAATACACGGGGTGTAGGTTGCAGATCCAATCTGCCCAAAGCCGCCGGTTTACTCGCTGCTTTCACTGCTTCCGGTCTCGTTGTTACTGCTGGCGGTGCTTGAGCTTCAGCTGCTCCCGGCTACGTTGATACTCTTCAGATTGAGCTGCTCTCTTTCTCGAGGCTCGGACGCAGTCGATCAAGTTCAGCTCGCAGCTCACTGAACTGACAGTGTTCTTCGTCAAGCTCTCATCACACCTTAATGGTCTCTGCTGGATCTTCAGCCATCAGCTCGTATGCTGCCGCATTCCATTATGCAGTGCGAGAAATTCTCGTACAGCTCTGCTCATGACGATGGCTATGATCGATCGATGTTGCTGTCGTCATTGTTCTTGTTATCATTGAGCTCGTAGGAGCGACTACCGCCGCATTTCATTTTGCAGAGGTTTCGTGGCGTTTCGCTCTTTCATTTCATCATTCAGCACGTCACACACCGCACACACAAATCATCGAACCGTCACGCTGAGCAGAAGATCACAGAGCACACACGCACCTGCGTCAAGTCCTCACCGCTCATGTCGTCGTTCGTGGACGCGTCTCGATTCTTCATCCCAGCGAGCCCGCTCAACGGTAGGCGCCTGTCGGTGAGCGACCTCGAAGATGCCATTCGGTACAGCGACAACCTCCCGAGCGATTTCACCAGCCCACACCATGAAGCAAACAAGATGTTGGAAAGCAACCGTATTGGCGGCGCAACATCGACAAAAGACATGACGATAGCCGGACTGCGCCGCACGCCGATGTCACGCTTCGCAATGCTTGGGGAGCACGAAGATACATCCGGCCGAGGATCTGGTTCAATTGTCCTCTCGATGCGATCCGCGGAAGACACAGAGTCGCTTCCAGAGCCGCCGGCGAGAAGAGAAACGTCGAGCTACGCTCTCAGCGCGATGCTCCGATGCGTCTCACTGATCATCCTAGTGTGCTTTGGAGTACATATCGTCACACTTCTGATCTCCTGTTCCAGTCTTTTCCAGCACGAGTTCCAGCCGGCGATTCTCTCAAGCTTGGAGGCGTACTTGCAGCCGTACCAGTCAAGAGAAGATGTCGCGGCGTTTGTGTTTCTGCTAAGCGGCGGCGTTTTTCCCACGTTTCTTGCAAGCGTGCTGTGGGTCGGCTTCAAACACCACAAGCAGCTGTCTGCAATGTACTATTCGGCCAAGCCGTGCCACCTGCTCCGCCAGAAACCATCGGCCTTGCGTCCGACACGATGCGCATCGCACGGAAGAAAGACATTGGCTTCATTCACGCTATACATCGATGCGAACTGGGGAGACATCATTTTTCTCATGCTGATCTTGGTCGCTATAGCGACACTGTTCATCTTCGTTCTGGCGGCGGACAATATCTCGTCGATCTCGTCATCGTCTTCGGTGGTTCGCGCGATGGGCAAGGGCTTTGGGTATATAGGTCTGTTCACGATGGTGGGGGTGCTGCTGCTCGCGAACAAAGCGTGCTTTTGGGTGGAAGTGTTCCAGCTCTCGCACGCGACGACTGCGAAGTATCGCTGCTGGCTCGGCGTTCTCTCGCTTTTGTTTAGCACTGCTCATTGCGTTTGCCACGCAATCGACTTCTCACTCCGCGATCAGTTCGTGTCCCAGCTAGTACCGCATTTTGGCGCGATGTACCAGGACACTCCAATGCGAGACTCGAATGGCATAAACGCGTTCGGCGAGGTTGCGCTTGCAGCGATGATAATCATGGGTGTCACTGCGGTTCCGCTTTTCTGCAATAGATGGTATACCGTGTACTCGTGCGCTCAGCAGGCATTTGGCTCGATCGCGGTTCTCGCGATCTGTATACATTTTCCAAGAGCGCTGTGGTGGTTCCTTCCTGCGCTCGTGATGCTACTCGCACAGATGGTGGTTGCTGGTAACCACTCCAAATTCCCAATTGAGATCGTTGATATGGCGCCGCTCCCGAGCGGAGTCACGCGACTCGTCTGTCGACGTGCAAAGCAGGCGAGCGAACCCAACCCAGCCTTCGGTCCGGGTCAGTTCGTCTACCTGAGCGCGTCTCGCATCTCGTGGATCCAGTGGCATCCATTTTACATTGCTAGCAGCCCCAGCGCGCATGACGGCGTCTTTAAATTGTACGTGCAGGGTTGCGGAGACTGGACCGAATCCTTTTTCGATCTCAGCAAGCTAGCGTACGCGACACAGGAAGCTCCACTGCTCTTCATTGATGGTTATTACGGCGACTCGCTTTCAGTGCTCCACGAGCGATACGAAAGTATCGTCTTGGTTGCGGACGGTATTGGCGTCACAGGAGTGATCGCGATGTTGGAGGAACTCTTCACCGAGGCAAAGAGAAACCAAGTGCGCTGTGAACAGAGTGGTGGAGAAGCAACGAGTACCGTTGCTCGCAAAGTGTGGTTCGCTTGGATTTGCAAGGATATGTTCTTGCTGAAGGAGTTCGAGAGTCTGTTGGTTGCCATCCAACTGTTTGATCCGACCGAGATCCTCTTCCATGTTCGATTCTTCCTAACTAAGACGCCGACGGTGCAGGAGCTCGAGTACTCATCGCCTGCGCCATGCGATTTCCGCGTACTCAAGCAGAGAGCAGATGAAAAGCCGAAGGAGAGGAAGCCAAGAGAGTGTTACAGTCCTTCAATCAACGCACGAGACCGCGGAATCATGCGAGTGCATCCTCAGAACCGGAGCTGCTGCTTGCGTTTCCGTTCTCGGCCCTTTCGCGCCGCAGCTGCTAGTCCAGCTCTTCGAGTGCTCGTGCTGATCGCAGCATTTTCGACAACATTGGTTCTTGCTGTTCACGTGGAGTGGCAGGATCATCAGCATGGCAGTGGTGTATTTGGCGGACAGGCAATGGAGAAAGAAGGCATGTTCCGCCCGATGCACCGTCTCGCTTGCATCTGCGTGATTCTCGCGGGCTGCTTCAGTGCATTTCTTGTGATATGGTGCGAGGAGATTGGTGTGGTGATCGCTAACACGAAGCAGCAAGATATAGCAGAGGAAAGTCACTCGCGACGCCAGACGTGTGGAACAGACTGCGAGCCGATGATCTCCGTGTGCGCTGAAGCCAACTTGCCATCCACGAGCTGCACAACTCCATGGATCGACATGACTCCGTGCGGAGCGCAGTCATCGTTCCAGTCCGACTGCCGCAGTCCAGAAAGTAGTGATGGCAACAGTGGCGAAAGTGGTGAGCAGTCGGTGATCAGCAAAGAAAGTGAAGGTTCTCGTTTTGGGCTACGTACTTCGAGGGTGCCGAAGTCACCAGCCGGTGCGCATCAACCTCCAAGCAGACTTGAGAAACTAAAGGTAGTGGAGACTCGGCAGCCGGACTTGCAGTCGATCATTTTGGAAGTGGCAAGAAGCTCCTCGTCGCATTCGAACGAATCGATCGGTGTGTTCGCATGCGGCGGCGCAGCGTTCGTGAGAGAATGCGACTTTGCAATCTCGAAGGCGGCGGAAAACAATCTATCACATGCATCGTTCAGCCTCCACGCGATGCCAATGTGAACAGGGAGTAGATTGGCGCAAGCAGTGACCACATCAAGTAATCGATCAATTCATTTTTTGTCATGCAACACATGAGGAACCAAGCTAGAAACAGAAGAGAGAACAGAGTACGACAACGCATGCAAGCATGCACACACAAGCTCCTTCGAACTTTGGGGTCACATCGTCTTGGCCTTGGCATTTTGCTCGCGGAAGATCTTGATATTCATCTTGGCTTGCTTGTCCACGCGCTTGTAGAGCTGCGGGCGGTAGCCGAGCGAGAAGAGTGCCTCAAGTAGCACGAACATGGGGGCCGTGATGATCGCCTGGTCGAGGCTGTCAAGCAGCGCGGGCTTGCGGCGCTCGAACACGCCGTGGCCAATGAACTGCAGCGTCCACGCGACAAGGTGGATCGGGAGCGCAACCTGCCAGCCGGGGATGCCATAAGCTGTCGGCGCAGTTACCGACACAAAGTTTGCGAGCAGGTAGCTGCAGAAGACAAGTGCGGCGCCAAGCGAGCCGGCACTGTTGCAAAAGATGAGCAGTAGTAGTGTTAGTGGAAACAATGGAGAGTACCGCGAATGATTTGTTTGGAGCGACCGACTTCAAGATGGACGTACAATGGGTCGAGCAGGATGTACCAGACCATGAAGACCGACGCGATGACCGCTGACTGGTTAAGTACGATAAGATCCCCGAAGGGGAGTGACCCGAGCTGCGCGGGCGTCGCGGCGAGCGGCTCCGTGTCGGCGAACATGGTGAGCGCCGTGATGAGGATCGGCCAGATGCAGCAGAAGTGGATCCACTGGTTGACGCTGTTGTCGTGATACGAGAGGTAGAAAACGAGCTGCTTCTCGAGGTTGAAGCGGTCGGCGAGTGCGCCCATCGTAGCAGAGAAATCTTGGACGCGAGACTTGGGCACCAGTGGTCGAAAGCAAGAATGAACGGAAGGTCTCTTTCATGTGATCATTCGCGCCACTTTCAGTGTGCTACATTGAAGAGTTCTGCGTGCTAAATGTCTGGATGAATGTTCACCTTTTTAAATGCACTTCTGTGAGTGTACATAATTATAGTATGCAAAAGGCCCTTAAATGAAGCATATGAGAGGTTTATGAGATACGAAGGTTGAGATGGACCAATCATGCGATTTGTCCAAGTTTCGGCATTGACGTCACATAAAAACTCGAAAGTGCGAGAGAAATGAAGCATGCTCAACGCAAGATGAAATACTTCGCTTCATGCCAAGCCTTGAAACCTTCAATGAACTAACTCACTTGATGGTACTTCCAACTCGCTTATGGAACACACTAGCTTGGCTGACACATTGTCGAGCAGCTCACAACGTCATGCGTCTAGACACAGATGACATTCGAGGCATATGGACGAGGAACTGCAAGGAAATCTGGAGCTGCGGAACGAGTGTTTTGGATGAAGAGATATCTCAAGCTAGCCAAAGTTCGTGAAGTGTGTAATGCTCTAGTTGCTCAAAAGTGTACAAACATTGGATTCGTCGACTACGTAGGCCGCGATAAGCGTTGGGCTGTCTCGAGGTTACGCCTCGGTTGACCTGTCGATTGGTGCCGTCCGTGACTTCTCTGAAGCATCAACGGAACGCAGCAACCACTGCCGCCACTAGTGCCTCTAGGAAGACACGACGATTTCCTCCATCGTCGTCAGGTTCCGCGCGATGCCCTCAGCGCCGCTCACGAGGCAGTTGAGCAGCAGCAGCTCCTCCATCGACACCTTCTCAAATCGGTTCGCCTCCATCAGCCACTCAACGTACGCCGACTTCATGCTGCTTGCGATGTCGCTCAGCGTAAAGTCCTCGACGTTGAGCACGTCGTGTTGGCGGCGCATCGGCGAGAACGGCGTGTAAGCACCACCACCCGCAGCAAGGGTTGACGTCCGCCGCATCAAGCCTTGCTGGACGTTCTTCGGCGTGATCGCCAGCTTCACAGGCTCCGCCTGAAGCGATGTCGAAGCAGTGCCGCTTTCGTTCCCACCCTCCTCGTTGATACGCGGGAGCGCTCCACTAATCGAGCCGCGAGTCGCGACTGAGCCCTGGCGCCGCAGAATTGGCGCCTTCGGCCTGTGCGTCTGGTACACTTCCACCTCGAGCTTCAGTCCGTTCTCAAGCGCATCCATAAACTCTTCGAACGACACCTTGCCGCTACAATCCTTGTCCACGATCTCCATGAATTCCTCGACGTACTTGTGGATCTCGTCTTCCTTCACTGCACCAGACTGCGCAAAGATGCTCTCGAGCATCACGGAGACCTCGTCTGCATCGATCTCGCCGCTACAGTCCTTATCCGCGAGTCGGAACGCCTCTTTCATCTGCATGAAGATTGCAGTCTGCTCCGGATCAGCGTACAGAAAACCGTCGCTGAAGAGCATCTGCAGCGTCGTGAACGTGTCTGTGACCGAGGAACGGAACAAGTGGCTGGCCGACGCCCACTTCTGGTAAGTGTTGTCGCCGTTGTTCATGCTCATCTTCTCTGCGTCCCCATCACGGATGTCCACTGCGTCCTTCAGGTTCACCTTGTGCTGCTTCACACGGAAGCTGAACCAGCGCACGAGCTTGTAGAGCAGATTGTTGTTGTTCAGCAGCCGGTGCGAGTTGTCGAGCACGGATTCATACTTCTGGAACGAAAACGCCGGGCGCCACATCATCGGTTCGGCATTCGCTTCCGTGAGCAGCTTGCGTTGCTCCACGAGCAGTGCCGGCACCTTTACTTGTAGGATTTCTCGCAACTCGGACATCGTGCTCTCATCGATTACGTCCGAGCTAGACAAATGGTGGCCGAAGAGCACATCGAAGCTCTTCTGCAGCTGCTTGAGCGTTTCCTGGATGTTTGCGCGCAGCAGTCCTGTCGCGCTTTCCGGACAGAGCGCGAGCTCGACCAGGATGAACAGGATAATACCCACGGATGTCTGCGCCAGACTCGAGTACGACGAAATCGCGATACTCGCAGAGCTGTCTGTGCCGCCAGCGAGGCACACATCCGACTGCTTGAGCAGAATCCCGGCAGCAATGAACGCCGACACGAGCCCCGCGTAGCTGCCGTAACCACCGGCGAAGCGCACGTACATCGACACCCCCACCCAAATGAAGAGCGCGACGTCTGACAGGAACGTGTTCATGTACTGCGGACTGCAGACTTGCGAGATGAAGAACTGGAACACGGACGGCACGACGCTCCCAGCCACGACACCGCCTACACGATTCACTGTGACGCTGAACGAGCCGCCGATATGGTTCCCCATGACGTACGCGACTGCCGACGGCGTCGTCGCACTGTACGCGTACACGTACACTGCGAGGAACGTGCCCATGAGAATTGCGACCGCGACTTTGAACGCCGAGAGTACTTTCAAGCGCGTCAGGTGGCTCACGATGAAGAAGCCCCTAATCGCCTTCTTCACGAACGACTTCGCGCGGATGCCGTCCGCGTGCACCTTGCCGTTGTGTGAGGTCTGGAACTCGATCAGCGTGCTGCAGAATGAGTTGAGCGAGAACAGGAACAGGTTCAGCGGGACGTTTCCTTCGACGTCCTTGAGCGTCGCCTTCTTGTTGCGCAGCGTGCGGTTCTGCGTCGAGCGGTAGCGATGGAGGGTGTTCTCCATCTGCACTTCGAGGGTGCGGATGGCTTGCAGGTCCAGTTCTGAGAAGCGTAGAAGGCGCATCCACTCGAAGTCAGTCGCTCCAGATCCTAGCAATGCTTCAACGCAAGCGTGTAATACACAACGTACGCTTCGAGCACTTGTGCACCTCGTCCGAGATCTCGTTGAGCAGATCGCCCGAGCGCATCTGGATGACGTAGATCTCACGCTGCAGAACCTTCATATACGCGAAGTGCAGGTGCTCGTACTGCTCGAGCTGCATCGCGGTGTTGAGTGAGCGCAAGTCCGCGATGAGCGAGCCGATGAGATGCATGTAGTGCTTCATGACAGAGCGGTTGAACTTGAGAATGTAGTGGAAGCCCACGAGCTGCTCCCACCACACATCCTCGATGAGCGCGTTCATGCGCTGATGACGGGCTGTCGCAGCGTCGAACTTGCGGCGCAGCTTGAGCTTGAGGAAGTTCATGTGGTCGACGTTCTTGTTCTTGAAGCAGTACGAGTCGACGATGATGTTGAGCAGGTCGAGAATGTCCTCGGACGCCTGCTTCGTCTCGTTGCGCAGACGGTTGATCGCACTGGCGAACACATCACAGAATGGTCAGATCTACAGTACTCGAGACGCATGAAGCTGACAGATCGTTCGCGCGTGCACATCTAACGTACAAGACTGGATAGGGAATGAACATGATCAACAGCGAGATGAGCGTGCCGAGGAATCCGACGAGGAAGTACAGCTCGAGGTTTCGGAGGATGTTGTGTGTCTCGAAGACCGAGTCGCCCGTGGTCTTGAGCTTGCTGCCGTCGAGCGGGTTTGCCGGATTGATGATCGTGAGCGCTACACAGCAAGCACAGCAGTAACGACAGGTTAGACTCTTGGTGCCTTTGCTCGAAAACGCCGTCACACTCACGCCAACCATCCTCGCAAACAACGTACCAAAGTAAAGGTTGTTACCGAGCGCGAACTTCTTGGTGTTGTTCTCGATCGGGAGTAGCAGAATGACGACCGTGAACAGCATCATGAAAGGCAGCACGACGTAGAAGTTGTGAGCGTTGATCCAGTATGCGCTCGAGCTGAAGGTCTTCGTGATCTTGTGGAAGCCGTCAGTCGGGTCTGCTGCGTTCGGATCCGACGTGCGGATCGTCACGATCGAGAAGAGGATCATGTTGTAGATAAGCGCCATGCCGACGCCGTAGAACGCCTGGCACACCTCACGGATCGTTGCGCCGACGTTCTTCTGCGCTGAGAAGATCACGGCCACAGCGCAGTAGCTGAGACCGCCGAGGTAGTACCAGTCTGGGAACAGGAACCACTTCTTCGAGTGCTCGCTGTTCGGCTCGTAGTCCGGGTCGCGGGTCTGGATCGCGGACGCGAGCAGCACACCGCACGCCACGCGCAGCGACATCTCGGCATTGAAGCGGAACTCGGCTGCACACCACCCAACACAGCACACGAAGGCACAAGCATGTGATGAGTTCACAGGAGAGAGAGAGAGAGAGAGAGAGAGAGCCATTCACCAGCCAGAGCTGCGAGAAGAGAGAGAATACGTACGCGCAAAGCGCTCCTGCTTGAGCGAGCCCTTGCGTTTGCTGCCCATGTCAATGTTCATCTTGGCGGCTTTCTCGCCCATGTCTTCGCTGCCGTACGTCATGCGGCGCACGCGGGGCGCCACGGGGCTCGGTGCATCGCCGCTGCCGGCGCTGCCGCGGTGCATCCTGCCGCCGCCACCGTCGTTCGCGTGCAGCGGCACTGTCAGGTCGCTGTATACAGCAGCATTCATGTCGACAAAGCCGCGTGAGTCTTTCAAGTGATCATATCACACAGCAGGATGAGACCGACGCACTTGTGCTGCGCGCTGTTGCGCTCGAGACGCCCCCGGAAGCTCATCGCTGGAGGCGCTCGACTACTCCGTCGCTCGGATACAAGGAGATCGCTCGGCTGATCGCTCGGTAGTCGGGAGGATTGGCGACTAAGCGGAGGATCGTGGGGCTCTCGGGAGACCTTTCTCGCGCTCTTCGTGCGAGTGTGTGTGTAAGAGCGAGAGAGAGAGACTGTCTTCCTCAGAAGCCGGAGACGAGTGACGAGTGAGTGGTGGCGCCACGCCGCACGAGCGGAACAGATGGAGTGGCGCGCGCGGGGCTCGGGGTAGGAGCTAATCGATCGATCAATTGATTGATCGGTCGACCGAAGGCTGTTGATGTCTCTCGGAAGAAGTCGGTGGTCCGAGCAACCTGCAAATTCAAGAGTGCGTGTGCAGGAGGAGGAGGATCCATGGACTCTCATGCGCTTCGCATGATCGTCGCGCGCACCATGAGGGATGAAGCACGCGAGGTCGTCAGAGAGCATGCGAGGTTGGCAGCCATTCCTGGCGCGAGGCTGTCCTGGTTCTGCCACACTGATGTCGCAGAGTTCCGAGGAACCAGCTCGAAGCCTCCACGAGCCTACAAAGCCTCCAGTGCTAACAGAACCGACATCACTGATCGTCCGTGAGCGCGAAGAGAAGATTGATCAAAGTGCTCCTCGAGCGAGCCAGGTGTCAGGTGTCAGATGTCAGGTGCCAGGTCCCAGGTGCAGAGCAGAGAGCTTGAAGTCGCAGCGAAACGAGAATTTAGCGCAATTGTGGCGATCTTCTGGCAGTGTCCGCAGCGCCAATTGATGGACGCCGCCACATCTCCAGCTGAGTTGACACCTCGGTAGCCCGTCTGCCACCGATTAAGCGAGCAGCGATGGGCTTCTCGGACACCACCACACACCTTTCCGCTCACCTGCGGCCGAGCAGCTCGTCCACTCGCATTCGCACCGATCGGAGAGAGGCGTTGATCCTGCCACGATGGCTCTTCGGGCACAGAAGCTCGCAGCGCACGCCCTCGACCGGCATACGCGATAATGCGTGCGATTCAAAACGCTTCTGTTTCTGCTCTGATCCTGGCGTGCGCTGCTCACTCCGAGACGCTGAAGCAGCGCGTGCTTCTCTGCATCTTGACAGCTGGTGGACTTGTGACGGCTCTCCGTGACTCGGTGCCTCCAAACCCAAGCTGCGATGACAAAGCAGGAAAGCTTTCGCTTCTGCTAAACCTCGCGATCGCTAGTAACAGCTCCTGTCGCTTCGCTCTGCATCTCCTGCTCACCACACTTGTTATACAGAAAGTTCCGGTGGTACTCCGAGAGCTCGATGGCGACCTGAAGATCTCGTGGCAAGCTTCTAGTTGCTGTGAGACGCGCTTCCATGGCTTGCCGCCAAGAAAGAGCGCAGCCTGACGCGCTGAAGCGAAGGCAGAGGTATGAAACGTGACACGAAGCTCAAGATCGACATGGACGGAGATGACAGCTAGCTTGCTCTTCAACTCGACACGAGCGGACGCCTGTAACTTGCTGCACCGCAATCCCGTTATGCGCGATGAACTGGAGCAAGTTGTCCAGAATCCAAGGGAACTCATGTTCAGGGAGATAAAGGTCAGAGCACTAAAGCGCACCGACGGACTAGACGGAAAACATCGTCGTGTCTACTATCTACATTGAAGCAGTCGAGGAACACGCACTACAAGGTCTCGATGCATGTCCATCCTCGGTTGAAGTTCACGCTGAGGCATCTTACTTACGCCCACTTGCCGATCAGCGCCATGGCACCAGCTCCCAGCCAGCACGCGGCGTACAGAAGGAAGCGCTGACCGCCACTTCGTGAGAGGAACTCCTGGTTCGTCGTCATGTGATACGTCAGCAGCTCAACAAGTCCCGTGTAGAGCAGGATGCCGCCTGCGACACAGTTGAGCACGCCCTGCACCCACAGCGCCGTGGGAGACGTGCTCGAGTACGTGGTGCGGATCGCCATGCCAATGATCATCCCCACAGGCGTCGTGATGGCGAACGCGAAGTTCATCGCCATGACGCTCTTCAGACGTTCGACGGCGCCAAACGCGCTGCCGCTGATCGCGACACCCTCGAAGAACTGGTGGAAACACATGGCCGCGAGCAGCGTCTTGAACTCCGTACCGGTGGTAACGCCGAGGTCGACACCAATGATGACTGAGTGGAAGAGAACTCCGAGCTCGAAGAGGACCACAGCGAGCTTGCGCTTGTGGTCCGTCTTGGCGCCGGAGGCAGCAGTCACGGCCTTGTCGTGGTGTGGGTGATACGAACTCTCCTCGTCGTTCGGAGTGATGGGAACAGCGCTTCTCGCTGCGCTGATGGGGATGCCGTGCGCGTGCCCGTGTGCAGCAAGCAGCGTCGAGTTCTTGCCGGTGAAGAAGACCGCGCTCTCACACTCGATGAGGTGCATGACGACGACCGTTGCCAACACGACAGCCATCCCGAGGCTCTCGTAGCTCTCGACAACTGCGCCGAGGCACGGATTGCTGAGCATTTCGATGCCTTCATTCATCATGTGGATGAAGCCCGTGGCGATGACAACGCCGAACCCGAAGGTCATGAGCCATTCCATGATGATCGAGTGCGAGGAGAGCACCGGGAGCTTGTTCGAGAGCACCGGCAGCAGAGTTCCGGCAGTCGACACGCCGAAGAGGATGAAGATGGCGCCGATGTGGAGTCCTGTGTCGTACTCCTCGTCGGACGCGAGATTGGCGCAGCCGCAGCAGTCGGACTCAGTCATCGCGTGCGATCTTGTGCTTGGACCTTGGGGACTTTTGGGGAAACTGGGGAATCGGAAAATGAGCAGCTCTCGCGCCTCTTTAGCGCAGCGGTTCGACCGGGCACGAAGATCATCATCTCCTCCTTCGCGATTTTGAAGCGCAGCGGATCGCCCGGCACACGGATCATCTCCTCTCCCTAAGCTTGAGACCAGCCACACACTCGACTGATGCCGCCGTCGGAGAAATCGAGGGCAATCTCAACGCTCTTCGCCGTCGGATAAATCGTGTCACAGAACTACAAGCGGATGCGAGAACATATTGTTGACTCTGATATCCACCATCAGCTCCCGCGCAGGATGTAAGTGACCAACGAAGCAGCTCCGAAGACGCTCGAGAGAACGTGAAGCCCTCCTTCCAAATCGACACGGGAGTGTACCATGACGACACACTCACAAGTGCTTTCACACATCAATCTCGTAGACAAAAACCTCGCGCGTCTTGGGCTCAGCAGCAAACTGGAAGATCAGCGCCACTAGATCTCGGTCGAGATGCTCGATCTGTGCTACACGCGTCCTGCGCCGCCGTTTAGACTGTGACTCACCGACTTCGCTGAAGTACTGCGCCACACTCAGGAACGCACATCGGCACTTGAGCGGGAACGGATGTTTAATACCGGAAATTACTTGTCCGTGGAACTTCATGAAGAGCGGCTTGAACTCTTTCATAAGCGTCACGTAGACCTCGACGCGAAGGGTCTCGAGCAACGTGTTGCATTCAAGCACTTCGAGCAGCCCGGTCAGTAAGCTCCGATCAATAGCCGTCTCCGGATCGCCAAACACCGCCAGCTTTTTCACAGTTCGTGCTGCTCGAGTTGTCGAGTCTTGCAGCGCACGGATAAACTTGGACATCTGCTCTGCGCGCGATACGGGACTGAGCTTGAGATCTGACACGTTGCAGCGCCCCTCTGTATACGCCGCTAGCAGCTCGTCATCGATCGTATTCAGCGGTAGAAAGGCACTAAGAGACTTCAAGTGCGGGCATGCTTCGAGTACGTGGCGGAGGTTCGTTGTGCCCAGATCGATGTTCTCCGATGCCTCGAATGCAACAAGCTTGCTGCCGAGATACTGGATCAGCGGGAGGAGAGGAGTGAGCGACACGGGCCACGAAGGATTCAGTCGGAGACACCGGATGGTCCCACGATAACCCCACGAAATCGACGTCTCCAAGCGCGATTCATCGGTGCACTCGACTCGAACGATTGCATTCCGGGGGACAGTGCAGTATCCGTAACACGGAACCAGGATGCCCAGCCAGTCGTTGCGGAGATCGTCATCGATTACACGAAATATTGTGTCGACCGGAAGCACGAACGATTCATGTTCATGCGGAACGCTCTCGCTCGTGAGAGGGTCGATTTGAACTGTCGTTCCCGCCCGCACACTCACTGAACTTGGACTTTCGCGCTTCTCTTCTGCTTCGTCGCCCCCATCTGCTAAGTAATATCTTCGCACGTCCGAGTCTTCGTCGTTCTCGCCAGCACTGTTACCTTCATCGAAGACCTCGTCGCCGACAACATCTTCATCCTCGAGGTAAACCTCACCAGGCAGCGTCAGCACAGCTTCCAAACGCGCTTGCTCGCTGCTGGTTCGACAGAGTCCGCCAAGTTTTCCAGCAGGATTGCTTGTGTTCAAGATGCTTAGAATAGCGTTCATGGTTGCCTGCCTCATGTGCGGCTCGGAGAGAGCCAACTTCGTCACCCCGGCAGTTGATTCTTTGCTAAGAAGCGCATACGCGAGCCACTGCCACTTCTTCCCTCTCGTGCAGCTCGAGACGTCGTCGATTGCACACTCGAGGTGCAGAAAATCAAAGCAGCGCGAGACAGCGAGCGCAGAAAAGAACGCCTTGAACCGCCGAGTTTGCGCAAGGTTCGCACGGGGCGTGCACGGTTGTCCCTTCGCCTCAACTAAACCAAAGCTCTCGTCGGCCACAGGGTACTCGACTTGACAGCCGCTCGCGATCTTCCTGCTCCCTGACGACACGCGCGTCGCTATCGCGCGCAGCAGCGGCTCCAGCTCCACGAGCGGCATTGTCCCGAGCGAAGAGCGAAGCCCAATGTCCATGCTCGGATAGAACCCAATGGTGTTCGTGTTGAGCGCGACAAAGCTCGCAAGGATGTGCGTGGTCCCGGGAGGCAGAGAGACATCGCCGATGTGCAGCTCCACGTCACTCAGCGTTAGCTTGGACATGTACCGAAGAGATACGTCCTCCTGTGCAGTCGCAGCAAACTCGAGGCATTGCGTCGCGGTGTCCACGACGTCCTGGAAGTACGCGCTCTCATGATCCGGCTGAATGCCGAAACGCGGGATGAACCGCATGCACACCTCCACCTTGTTGTGCCGCTCAAACTCGCGGTGCATCTCAGGCGTCATCTCACTCAAAATCCCTTGCAACGCCACGCGCACAGTGTGACTCAGGTGCTGCCCACCAGCGCCAATATGGTCGAACTCAAATTCGCCTCCACTCGAGTCGCTCGCTGTCGCCGCTGGAGCAGCCGCAGTTGGTGCCGCCACGGCCGCGAACGCCGTGAACGGCAGGAAGAAGTTGCGGTAGAACTTTGTGTCGTTCGACGAGATGTGCGACGCCTTGCGGTCGCCGAGCTTGAGCCAGAGTCCGAGCGGCCGGCGCCAGCCGTCCCAGAAGGGTGCGTGCGCGCAGCCGCACTTGTCGCGCAGCAGGTCCTGCCACGCGAGCACGTCCACAAACGCGACCATCGTGAGCAGCTCGAGCGCCACGCGCAGCTGGCGCACGCGCTCGTCGTACTCGGACAGGCGCTCGCCAGGCTCGGGCCGCAGGCGCACGCAGAGCATGAGGTCGTCTTTGGGGTCCTGCACAACTTGAAGCTCCGCGTGCTCACGCAGGAAGGCGCACCAGGGCTCGAGGAACGCCCAGCGCCGGATCGACTTGCGCACGTAGTAGCGCGTCATGCGGGCGAGTTAACCAGTGGGTGGGTGAGCGAGTGGAGCGGTCGGCCGATCCGAGTCAACTGATGCGGACGGGCGGCGGCGGTGGCGAGGTTGAAATTGATTCTGCTGATTTAGGGTATGTCGAAGTATCGTCAATTCCTCCCCACCACCACACCGCTCTGCCCGACTGCCACGCTAGCGCTTGAACTGCTGGTGCTGTGCGATGGCCGGCTAGATCCTCCGAGGGCTTGGATTAACTTGCCGAAAACTCTCCCATCGCGAGCCAATGCAGAACCAGGTTTCTTGCTGCGCTGGGTCGACGCTGCGGTCGTGAAGGCCGTGGTGTGGTTGATGATGCCGTGCTCGTGGTGCACTTACTTCTCTGCGAGCGGGACTGCGACTGATGCGAACAGGCAAGTAGATACCATTGGCACGGACCGCTCTCAAGTTCTCACAGGGCAACATGCAAACAAACGACTTAGCCAAGGCGGCAATCGAGCCTGTGCGAGCCCTGGAGTCTTTGATGCTCGTAGTGTCAGACAGAGCAGCTTTGGGGCGATAGTTCGGACGCTGGCGATGTCGCTCCACGGGCGGAAAACAGCTCACAAGGGGCTGCGATCGCACCTTGCGCAGGGGATAGAACTTCCACGTGATCACGTGCTCGCGGTCGCTAATCAAGACGTTTCAAGATCCCCGAAATGAGCAGATCGCGAGCTCCGTTGGAGGAGATGGTGTTTCGACTGGCAAACAATGACAAGAGGAAGGAGGTGTTGTCTGACCGGAGATTCCGGGTTTACTTTCCTCAGCCACAAGGTCGAGGCGAATGGCTCGCTAGCCAACAAAGAGAGCGACAACGGCAGGGAGTTTGTTAGTGGAAATTTACAAGCTTCACAACGCGCTGCTTTGGGATCGCGGCGAAGTGGAAGATCAGCGAGACCACGTGCCGATCTAGCCTCGACGTGTCCGCGGCACGCGAAGATCCGGAGCTGTAGCGGCGAGGGCGCTTCGAAGCACGCTCTTCGGCGTTGTGATCCAGTGCAAGTTCATACGGATCCGCTACCACGACGGAACCAGTAAGAACGCTGAGGAACGCCAACCGACAGGCAAGAGGGATGTGCTCTTTCACCACAAAGAGCTTCTGGCCGTGGAACTCGTTGAACAGCGGGAGGAAGTTGTCGTACAGCGGGTTCTCCACGTACAGCTCGAGGTACTCGATCTTCGAGTTCCTCTTTAGCATCGAAAGTAGCGCAAAGAGATTTGCTTCGTCGAGTGCGTACGACTCCAACCGCTCTCCGATGACGAGCTCCTCGAGTGTCTTGGCTAGCGCACAGTCCTTTGAGCCAAGTGCGTCGGCGAACGTGCTGATCTCCTCGCTTTCAAGCTCAAGTCCTTGCAGGCTCAACGAAGAGATCATGCACGGTGATCTTGCGAGCACTTCCAAAGTGTTTTCCTCGACGATGTCGATACTCAGCCGCTTAAGCTGAGCGCAAGTTTGCAGAATCATCGCCAAGGTTTCGCTGGACATCGCTCGAGCCTTGAGCACGAGACTCTCCAGCGGCGATCCAACCAGCTCGATGAACGCTTGCAGTGTGCTTGCTGCCACGGGGTGCTTGAACTCGAGATGCAGCGAGATGACTCCCGCTCGCGCTACCGTCTCTGTCGAAGATGCATCCGCTTCAGACTCGCACAGATAGTACTGAACTAAGTCGCGGGACACCGCGCAGTGCGCATATCCCGGCACCAAGATCTCCACGTAGTCGCTCGATGGGACGTCCTTCATAACGAGGAAATGGTCGTCCGCACTCAGTTCGAAGCTCCTGCGGTCAAACGGATCGTACGGGTCGATGTGGATGCGCGCCGCTTTGTTCAGGAGAACGGACACCACTTGCTGCTCCTTAACTATATCGAGGGCTTCTCTACGACCGGGGCGGTCGAACGATGTCGAGCCTCCTGCCTCCTCGTCTCTCGCTTCGTCGCCGGAGCCATCGGCATTCTCCAAGTCGGTTGTGTCAACTCTCAGAAGCGCCTTCGCCGGGTACTTTGCCCTCACAATGCTTGCGAGAGCCATCACGTCGTCTTCTCGAAGGCTCGTGTCGTCGATGTGGACGCTCGCGATGCTCGAACGCGATGACTCTCTCCGGAAGAACGCATATGCCACCCACTGCCACTTGATATACCGCTGGTACCCTCGCTCCTCCGTGAAGATCTCGCTCAGCTGCACACTCTCAATACCGCGTGCGGTCGCCAGTGCCGAGCAGAACGCGCCGAACTGGTGCGAGTCCACGCCCGGACCCCGCAGACGCAGCGAGTTCGCATTCCCCACGATTTCATCCTCTCTCTCTGCGCAGCGCGTCAGCGCAGTGACAAACTGCCCCATGTAGTTGCGCGGCGCCTTCGCGACCGTCGTCGACCCGTGCAGCGACAGCAGCGGGATGGAGACGCCGAGATCGAACAGGTCAGCGAGCACCGGCAGCGTTTTCTTTGAGAGTTTAATGTGGTTCACATTGAGGCGCACTGCATGCAGCGCGAACGGGAACGCGTCGTTGGCATCTGCCTCGTCGTAGATCGCCTGCACGACCTCCAGAATGCTCTTGAGGTACGGCAGCGACCAGTGGGTCGGCAGCTCTGGCGGCGCGAACGCGATCTCGACGGCCACCTTGTTCGCGGACTCGCGTGATGGCGTCATCTGCTGCTGCTGCTGCTGATGCACGCGCGTCATCGCGTCGCGGAACGCGTCGCTGAGCGTCTCGTGGGCGAGTGCGAGGAAGAAGTGGTGGAAGAGCGTGGCGCCCCACGAGATGTCGAGCGTCGTCGCATGCTGGCGGAACGCCAGGTGGAACCGCGGCGCGATGATTGCGTCGTCGTCCGCGGCCACGCCGCAGTGCTGCGCCAGCAGCTCGAGAAATGCGGCGCCGTCAACGGCTGCGAGCGCCGCCAGCAGTTCGAGCGCCTCCCGCAGCTTCCCTATCAGCTGCCAGTTGCCGCCGGTGCCGTCGGCCGGCAGCGCGACGTTGAGCCAGGCAACGCGCGCGCGCACGCTGCTGCTGGCGCGGGCGCGAGGGGCGCGCAGGTCGAGCGTGACGCGGCCGCGTAGCAGTGTGCACCAAGGAACGAGGAACCGCCAGCGAGCTGTCATGTGCGTCGGCACGGATTGGGGGTCATCGAACAGTGCCAATCAAATACCCAAAACAAGCTCCGCACATTTTTGGGCACGGTCACCCTGAATGACCAACTGCCAGAATGGCTTCCTCGACGCCAGCAGAGGACGCGCCGTGGACACCCGCGCGCCTGTGCGACGAGCGTGACGTGCAGCTGCGCGTCGTGTGCGTGCAGCAGCTGCTCTGCCTCCTTGTTGTGCTCCTGTTGCGGTCGGCTCTATTAACCCGCTCAAGTCGGACTCGCTGCCAGCAACATGCTCGGACACGGAACTCTGCGAAGTCCTCTGGACGTCAAACAACTCGCGCTGCAGATCCGCAACTCGGACTACTCAAAGCGCGTGCGTGTGCGAACGAGCGGCCTCCAGTTGCGCAGAGAGATGCGCTGACGATTTGCATTTCGGTGGTTCAATGGGTGGCTCGCAGGGCTTCGGCGCGCTCGTGATCCGCTTCCAGTCCCCCAAGGCGTCGGTCCTTGCGTACCGGAGCGGGAAGGTCCGGTCTGCTTCGTGTTATAAACTGCTTTGGCTGGCCGACGTCGATATCACTGACAAACCCTGCAGTTCCTGATCATCGGCTGCAGCAGCGAGGAGCACACGATGCAGGCGCTCGACAAGTTCCGGTCGATCCTCAAAGTGCGTTGTTGTCCCGCGATCCCTCTGCCTTCAATGCGGCGGTGGCTCACGTGAACAGTGGTGCCGGCAGAAACTCTCGTCCCCGTCGGACCTGGCCAAATTCGCGATCGTGAACATCGTCGGGTCGGCAGATCTGCGCTTCAAGATCCGCCTCGAAGGGCTTGCGAGAGACCACTCGCGCTTCTGCACAGTGCGTGAGCAGGATCATGATGTGTGTGGTTTGTGTATGTAAAGCTGAAGCGTGCTCTGCGGATGTGCACCAGTACGAGCCCGAGCTCTTCCCCGGGCTGATCTACCGCGTTGTCGAGCCAAAGTGCACGTGTCTCATCTTCGTGTCTGGGAAGATGGTCGTCACGGGCTATAAGGTGCGGACGGCGGCGGTTGTGCTGTACTTGCGTGCAGGAACGCACTCTTACCTGCTGGCTAACTGGATGACCGTCCACCAGAGACGAGAAGACGGCGAGAAGGTGCTGTGTAGGATGTATCCAGTGCTTCGGCAGTATCGGATCTACGGCCACCAACTCGAGTCCGACTCAGACAGCCTCAACTCGGATGGCAATGAAGACGACGACGACGACGACGACGCGTACGCAGGTCTGTGACCACAAACTCGATACGATAGAAAAGGCCCACATTGAATACTTCTTACTGTTGTTGCTGTGCCGGAGCTCGCGTGCTGCTCTCGATCGCACAGACACGCCCTTCCTCACTCTCACACGCTGTGTTCTCTTTTCTTCCTTCCTTCCTACTCACGCTCGCACCATGCAATGCGATCCTCGCGGTTGTCTCTCCCAAGGCGCGCCGCCCTACCTATGCCAAGTAGTTGTACATCTGCGGGTTGCCAGGGTCGCGCTCGAGGTACTCGCGGTCGATGAGGCTCTCGATGCGGCGCTTCACGTCCGCGGCCTTGGCCGGGAACTTGACCTGCGTGAAGATCTCGGCCATGAGCAGCGCGTGCGAGAGCTTCTTGCGCGCCTTCATGATGCGCACAATCGCAGCGTCGACCTGGTACTGCCGGTCGCGGAAGACGCGCTCGTGGGTGTCCTCGTTCTCCTGCTTGGTCTCCTTCATCTGGATCGAGTTGATCTTGATGCGGTAGAGCTGGTTCGCGAACGCGCTGTTGAACGCGAACGTGTCGCTATCCGCCACGTCTTTGCCCTTGGGACTCTTCTGGAGCACACGGACCTTGCCGCACGCGAGCGACTGCAGCGTGCGCCGCAGCTCGCCGTCCTCTATCCGCGTCTGCTCCTTGATCTCCTTGAACCCGAGCGAGCTTGGCCCGTTGAAGCACAACAGCACGACGGTCTGGAAGAGCGACACGACGAGCTCCTTTCGGCCAGACGGGAATGCGGCCTTCACGACGCACTGCGCAAGCGAGTGCTGCCACTGCAGTTGGCGACCCTGGTACTTGGACGAGTAGAACTTGTCGAAGATCTCCTTCAGCGGCACGAGCGCCGGCGGAAGCGTGACCTCCACGGCCGCGTACGCCGGCCAGAATCCGGTCGTCAGCACCTGGACCTGCATGTCCGGCGCCTTCTGTCCAAGCCCCTCCAGTGCGGCTCTGAGCGGTACAACAGTTCAGAACGGTGTGAGGACTTGTAGGAAAGTGTACTGTAGAAGATCAGCAGCAGCCAAAGCGCGCACCTGCTTGCAGCGTGCTGCTGGAATTGAGACATCACGTTGGACGACAGGTCGATGTCTTTGAACATGCCCTCAAGCTACATCACACAGATTGTCAGTTATATATCACCCAGTGCCCAGCGTTCCTTCCATCCTCTGTACCTTGTTCGTGAAGGAGCTGCCGCACTCGGTCTTGAGCTTGGCGAGCATGAGCTTCTCCAGGTCGAACGACGCGCTCCTGCCCACGAGCAGGCGCTTGGAGAGGTCCTTCTTGTAAAACGCCTCGAAAACGTCCTTCCCTTGGATGTACCGGAAGATCACCATCACGCGGTCGAGCAGGCTCTCGACCTCAGCTTCTGAGCCGCCCTTGTTGCCCGTGCGCAGCTTCGCGTCAACGTACTTGGCGACTAGCTCCGCCGGCCGACTCGCGCGGACGTTGACCGCGTGCTCCATCGCGGACTTCATCGCGAACGCAAAGTCCGCGTTTGCCTCGAACGACTCGCTCAGCACCGCATCAAGCTCGGCCTTGAGCTCGAGCAGCTTATCCACGAGGTGCTTCTCCTGCTCGACGTCGAGCACGAGCGTCGACACTTTCTTGCGGATGTAGTCGGCGAACGCCGTCTTGAGCGCGTCCACAGCGTCCACCCTACCGTAGAGTGCGTACATGCGCTTGAGGTCGTCGACGCGGTTGCCGTCCATGAGCGCCGCGAAGCCTTTCTCCAGCAGCATCGCGACGTGCGGCTTGAGCAGCCGGCTCTCCACGACGGCGATGAGCTGTCTGCGCGTCGACGCATCCAGGTAGTGGGCCACGCGCTCGCTCTCCTCGCGCAGGCGACTCTCGACGTGCTGTAGGAACTGCGGCACGCTCGAAGCCTCGGCCAGCGTGACGCCCTCGGCCGCGTAGAAGCGCTCGGACGCCGCGAGGAACGGCGTCTCGAAGGCCGAGTGATAGAGCTGCAGCGCGAGCATCATGCGCAGCAGGCTGTAGAGGAAACTGCGGCTGACCGCCTCCCCCTTGCGCTCGCGCTCGATGAGCTCAAGCAGCCCATCAAGAAGCTTCGCCGCGAGCGGCGGGCGCTGCACGAGGTGGGTGCGCAGGAGGTTGAGCCCCAGGTCCCAGATCGACGCGATGTGCGGCGTCTGCATGACGTACGTGCGGTCGAGGTAGAGGAAGATCGTGCGGATCACGAGCATGTCCTCGCAGTGGTCCTCCCAGAGCGCGTGCACGGCCTCGAGGAACATGCTCGTGTCCCCCGCTGCGTGCGTGAGCTGCTCCACGCGCGTGCACACGAACGCCGCGCAGGTCTCTTCCAGCCGCTTGTAGAGCCTGATGCAATCGCTGTCATTAGCTCTGCCTGCCGGACTCCTACTACTCACGAGTTACTGCGACGACTACGCACCGCGCCGCCATCTTCCACGTGCACATGTCCTCCACGGCGCGGTAGAGTTCCTCACGGCTGAGCGCCGTCGGCTGCTTACGCACCACAGCGGCGAGCGCGTCCGCCAGTGTGTTCCACGTCTGCTCCTCGAAGGCTTCGGGCAGCGCCGGCGCCTTCTTGAAGGGCTTGATCGTGAGCTTCTTCTTGGCGGCGGACGAGGAGATGGAGGAGCCGCCCGCGAGCCGCACGCTCGCGCCGTTCTGCACGCTGTCGCTCGAGGGTTTGCGGCTGCGGAAGCCGCCGCCGGGCGCCGTCGTCGCGCTCATCGCGTCGCTACGGTGTTTGCCGCTTGGGTCGCCTTCGCCTGCGTGCTGCTTGCTCGGCGGATTGGGGAATGAACGCTGCGAGCACAGGACGTTAGTGATAGTGAGGAAAACGAGGATGTTATTGGCTCCCCCTGGATTTCCTCACTATGGTATTTCTGCGCTCAGGAATTCGCAGCAACGTGTGGGCCACACCTCGGGTCGACCTGATCCTCCCTGGGTTTCCGCACTATCCTCTTTCCAGCTCGCCGCCAGATCCGCCAATACCCGCATTCCCGAATTCTCAGGCTCGCGCACAGCCCAGCAGTTCCGAGCACGGCAGCAGCTGCAGACATGGCGCGCGACGGCGACCGCTACGCTGCGGTCGTCGCGCCCTTCTGCAAGTTTGTGCGCGGCCGCCTGGAGATCGAGGAGCGCGCGTGCAGCGAGCGCTCGCTGCTGCGCGCGCCCTGGCGCCTGCAGGTGCAGCTGCCCAAGACGCGACGTGCCACTGGCGCCGCGCAGCTGCCACGTCTGCGCGAAGCCCTCGAGCTACTCGCACTCGTGGCGCGCGCCGATGATGCTGCGTGGCGCCGCCTGCTGCGCGACCAGTGCGGCGTCTTCTTCGACACGCACGAGCGCGTGCAGCAGCGCCGTCGGCTCGCCCCCCGTTTCCTCTTCCTGCTCGACGACCACACGCGCGAGACGGTCATGTGGCCCGCGACACTCTGCGGCAAGCTTTTCTTTCGCCTCGGCGCGCCCGATGCCGTCGCCGCCAGTGCTGACTTTCTCGACGCGCGCCGCCGCCTGCTCGATGGAGCAGAAGCGCCGTTCGACGAGGCGGAAGCGCCGCCCGTGCCCTTCGGCCTCTACTTCTCGCCGCGCGCGATGGACCCGACCGCCTTCACGACCTATCTGCACAGCGTCCTGCGCGTCGTGCATGCGCTACTTGCCGAGCGTAGAGACGCTAGCACGCGTATGCGACAACAGAAATGCGATGCCGACAACAACGACGACGTTTCTGCCGGCGACCTGGACAGCGGCGGCGTCGTGTATCCGTTTCAGCTCGAGGCGATCCAACTGAACCTGAGCGAGTTTGAGATCACAGAGGCCGCGGCGCGCGTGCTCACTGAGATCTTTGGACTCGGCGTCAAGATCGCGACCCTCCACTTGCCGCTGATCGCCTCGGACTTCATCGACGACGACGAATGTCCGCGCCAGGCGCTCGCCGCATGCTTGAACGCGGCGGTCGGCGGTCGCGCGACGTATTTTGACGAGCCGGAGGAGCAGCCTACTACATTCTCTAAACGAGCACGAAAGAAGGTTGACATTGAGGCGATCGTCGTGAACGACCTGAGCGTCGACGACCGCCGCTTCGCGGCACTGTGCGCAGCGCTCGTTGAATCGACGTGCGTGAATGAGCTGACGCTCGAGTCCGTGTTCCTGCACGACAGTTCGCGCGCGCGCAGTGTCAAGTGGAAGTGGCTGGCGTACGCGCTCTTCAGCCAGGAATCGCGCTCGTCGGTGCGCAAGTTGACGATCAGCGACGCGAGTCTCTTGGCGGAAGACGTCGAGGCGATCGCGCGTGTACTCAACGCAGCATATCCCGCGAAGGAGCTGCTGGATCCGCTCTGGTCAATTGACGACCAGCTCCGCGACGCGGTGAAGGACGACGACGTGCACTCGATCTTCCTGGAAAAGGGTGCAGTCATCTGCCTCGAGCCTGTGTGCAGCGAGGCCGAGTGGCTGAGCACGTCCGTGGTGCTCCACAAGAGCGCGTCGTTCGTCGTGATGAACAACAACCCCTCGAGCGAGTGGGTCGAGATCCTCGTCCCCGGGTGCGGCAAGTGCTGGGTGCACCGCCATTTCCCCCACCAGATGCAGACGCGACAGGAGGACGCAGGGGACTGGGTGCTTGTGCACCAGTGCGGGAAGATCACGTCGCTCACGCTGGCACTGGACCGCGTCGAGGAGAGCCAGGGGCAGGTCCTCGCGGCGTTCTTCCGCCTGATCGGCGCGGAGCTCACGTCGCTGACGATCCAGGTGAACCGCCTGCATCAAGAGAGTCTCGAATCGATTCTGCGGAGCTGTCCGAAGCTCCAGATGCTGACACTCAACGGCGCGCAGGTGGATACGATGGACGTGTTCCTCCGAGCGTACGAGAAGTACCAGTGCCAGATCTCGTCGCTTACGCTCAAGGACTTCCGCATCGACGTCACCAGTATCGCGCGCTTCGCGTACGCGCTTGCGAACCGTGCGCATCCAGCAGCGACGCACCTCCGCGAGCTCTGCTTCGGCTCGTTCGATCGCCACCACCCGCTCGACGAAGACTGCATGCTGGGGTTCCTCACCATGCTGGAAAAGAACACGAATCTCGAGTACCTCGAGCTGCACACCGACACAGCCCTCTTCGACATCTACGCGCCGTCGCTCATGCGCCACCACAACCGGCTGCTGCCGCCATCTTTCGACGCGCCAATTCCGCGCGAGTGCCAGGCAGCGTTTCTCGAGATATTTTGCTCGCAGAAAGCGGGATCTCCGCGGTTCCCGCGCCTGGAGACCGATGCGATCGCGCACATCTTCTCGTTCGCCGCAGCTCAACCCACGCGACAGGTTTGTCTTGTCGAGCACTAAGCGACTATAATGTTGGTACTCCAGTGCAGTACAGCAGCGAGCGTATTGAAATTGAAGTGAAATTATTGTATTGGTCGCTCTTGAGAACACCTTTCACGTCGACAGAGGTCGGCAACCTAACAACTGTCCGACACCGCGGACGACGGCTCTCTCAGACACCGCGAACCTCGACTCCCGGAGGGGTCAAGACCCGACTGAGGACTGCGCTCACTTGCATCGATCTATCTCGCCTAGAAAGCCGTACACACGATCGCTGATAGACAGCGTGGGACTTTCTCTGAGACGGCCGGTCTAGCGACTG
>JAASFW010000243.1:0-27487 GCA_023334005.1 Globisporangium orthogonon | reverse complement strand
GAGACTCACTCGTAGCCCTGAACTGTAGCATCCATCTCTTCTCTTGAGGAGATAAGGTGCTATATGTCAATACCGCGGAGACTGGTAGTTCTCCGCGAGCAGCCGCCGCTTGTCCTGCGCCAGTTGAGCCAGCGCCTGCGTCGCGAACCCCTTGGCGTCGTTTGTGACCGTGCACTTGGTCGGCCAGAAGCCGCACGTGACACAAAAGTCCTGCTCTTCGTGCGACAGCGCGAACAAGCACGCGGGACAGAAGCCGTCCGCCACCCCGCTGCTTTCACTCACTTCGCTGTCCGAGGGGATCCGCCAACGCTGCTTCGGGACATTGGACAGATCCCGTTCGAACGCAACGAGGAACGCCTCAAAGAAGAACAGGTGCTCGTTGTCGCGGACGAAGACGCGGTGGGCTCGGAAGATCTCGCGCTGGCGCTGTGCGAACTCCTCCTTGCTCCAGCGCGCGTCGAAGTAGCCCATGCGCAGCGCCGTAGTGCCCGCACCCTCTTCGATCGGCTGCTTCGAGCGCCATTGCGAGAAGCTCTCCGGGAACGCCTGCCGAAGCACCAGCTTCCCGTGCACCGCTCCGTCAAGTGGCACAGGGGTGCGCTCGCCGATCAGGTCGGCCTTCGCCAGTGACTGCGCGAATGCCACCACGCGTGCGTCCAAGTACGGACTAATCACCTTGATGCCAAAGGATGCGGCGAGCTTCGACGCCGAGAATTGCATCACGCGCGCGATCTGCCGGCGGTAGCGCTGCAGTGCGTCTTCGTCCATGTGGTGGTAGAACGAATAGCCACAAAAGATCTCGTCGGCTGCGTCGCCCGTGACCACGCACTTGACCCCGAGCGCGGCGGCCCGAGACAGCGCCGTATAGATCACGAGGCTGTTGCGCAGTTCCATGGGGTCGCACGTGGCGAGAAGCCTGGCCACTCGTGGCGCGTGCTGCAGCAGTTCCTCGAGGGAGTCCTGGAGGACGTGGTGATGCTCCATCGACACGTCTTGGAGGCGAGCGAAGATGCTCGCCGCAAACTCAGCGTCCTTCGCGTCCGGATGTGCCTGGAGTGTGAACGCGTGCTTGAAGCGCAGGATCGGGCGGGCGGCCCCGAGCTTGTCCAGCGACAGCATGCCAGGACTGCGCTCTCGCTCCACATCCCCCTCCTCCTCTTCTTCGCTCCATTCCTGTCCGCTCGCTTCGGCGAGAACCGACGTGTCCAGCCCTCCGCTGAGCAGGATGGCGTCGACGCCCTCCGGGTGCTTTGCCGCGCACTCACGCAATACCTGCTGCAGCAGCCGCCGGCACTCGATCACGCGTGGCGATGGCGCTGAGCGCAGGTAGTCTGTGCTCCGGTTCTCAAAGTGCGCGGCGACGACCTTGGCCAGGAACGCGCGGTCTTTCGTGTAGTGATACAAGATCTGCTCGGGCGAGTACGCCATCGGGTGGTTCGGTGCCATCGCGATCCGCGGCAGCGCCCACGCACGCCATGCGTCCGGCGAGATGCATCGGCCGTTCACCCGCGCCTGCGCGAGCGCCTTCTCCATCAGCGCTGCGATATCACCGTGCATTTTCTCGTCGTGGCTGCACAGAGGCGGTTGGGTGTCGCCGCTTCCTTCAGCCGCAGCTTCGATCCCCTCGGACGCGAAAACGAGTGCGCACCGGAACGCCAGCCAAGGACCCAGTACCGGATGCACACACAGCTGCGATGGCTGTGCACGAATTGTAGGAATGCAGTCACCCATCCATCCAACCAACCGACCAACCAATTAGTCATTCATCCAGGTGAACACAGCAGCAGAATCAGCTGCCGACACTGCAGCAGCATGAGAACAGACAACTCGCATCTTCCGAGCTGAAGAGCACGCACCGGACAGTGCGACACCTGCTTCGCCGCGAGCGCCATCTTCTGCGCGAGGATCATCTTGCCTGGCTCCGTGTCCGCGACCCAATACACCTTGTCCGGCTCAAGCGGGAACTGCTCGCTCCCCCCGCCTGCGCCCCCGTCGCTGTCGCTGTCGTCAGCAGCAGCCGCAAGCTCGCGCAGACACTCGTGCACGCTCTGCTGCACATAGCGGTCGATTGGGTCGGGCTCCACGCGTCCACAGCGCGCGATCTCGCGCCGCACGAACTCGAGGAACGGCGGCCACAAGGCACGCGAGTTGCCCACGAGCACCAACAAGCTGGAGCGGCGCGACGCGCCCGTCTCCGTTCCATCGGAACGAGCCAACGGAGTAGGCAGCTTGAAGCGCGTGAGATCAGACGCCGCGCTGGCCGCCGCGCGCTCGAGGAAAGCATTGTAGCTCTCGACGCTGAGCGGGATGACGACGTCGAGACCCCTGCGCAGCACCGGTGGAACTGAGAACTGCGCGGAAGCCGAGAGGTGAGTTTGCAGGCAGGCGGCGGCGGCACGCACTTTGGCGCGAGCGCCTGCCGCAGACGCGCGACGATGCGCGTGGAGCGCTCCATGGGACGTCACAGCTGGCGCTGGTCACTGGGTGCTGGTGCAGACTGTGAGTGATCTCTTTTGTGTGTGTGTGTGTCAAAAATCTGTGTGATGTGGCGCACATGCAGTATGCGTCACAGCAGATTCCAAAAAGTGACTAGAGATGTAACAAATCGAATGCGTTTTTGCCTCGGTAGTTATGAAAGTGCAAATGGACAGATGCCGAAAACATACTGCGATTTGTATGCTACGCGGGAACATGTCTGTGAGCCTCTCGAAACTCGAAGCGACACACACGCACACACACACACACACGCTTTTTGTGACCACACTTCCTCTCCTCAACAAGCAAGACTCCAAAGAGTCTCAGGAAGAGGAAGGAGAAGACTCCGACGACAGCAACAGCCATGGCGGGCTCGCTCATGACGATGCCCATGCTGATCGTCAACATGGGCGCCGAGATGATCTACGTGCTCGACCAGCGGCTCAAGGCGCAGAACATCCCGCGCGACAAGAGCGCCAAAGGTGCGATCGATACTCATCTGCCGGTCACGCTAGACTCTGCGGCAAAGTCTCACATAACAATCGTATCCTTTCTGGCACCAAACATACCGCTGTCATGGACGATCTACCTATCTCCAGTGCTCGAGGACATCGTCAAGACGATGCACAACGAGAAATTCATGGCCGAGCTCTTCAAGCCGCACCACATGTACTCAAACATGTCGACACGCCAGATCTTCGACCGCCTCGCGCACTCGTCCATCATGCGACTCAACACCAACAGCATGGACAAGGTAAGACATAGCCCTCGCAGAGATAGATGGGCCCACTCGATCTCCGTATTCTCACGTCCAGATCCGCTCTGTTGTCCACTCCCTGCACAGCTCTACGATCTCATGCGCATGGGCTTCAAGTACCAAGTGCTCTCGTGCTCGTCCGCGGACGAACTCGTGCAGGTGACGCTGAACCATCTCGACAACATCAAGGGACTCGTCGACTCAGAGGACGTCAGGCACCTCGTCGACGAGACGGTGCTGCTCACGTCGCAGGTGCGTTGCTGAAGTACCCATCCGATGTCTGTCGCTACAATACCACCAACCTTCGATGCGTGATGTTGCTTGGTGTTGGCGCCAATGAGCCCGCAGACGTTCGGCACGATGAGCCCCGCGGACTTCCACCTGCTGCGTCAGTACCTCTGCCGTTTCTTCCAGGACACGCGCATCAAGGTCTCGCTGTTCCTCCAGAGTGGCATCCAAGGCATGGATGGCACGCTCGCGCTGCGCTCCGACGGGTTCACTGCGTCGGGTGGTAAAGTACCGGGCATTGTGCGCTACTTCGACGACGAAGGCAATCCGGACGAAGAAGAGAAGTTCCTGATCGCGAGCGCCGAGGGGGCGCAGGAGGCACCGAAGGTGCATATCCTCGAACGCGAGCAGATCAATGGCCAGCTCGGTGTGAACATGTACGAAGCCGACGCGAAGAGCGGCGGTCGGTCGACGAAAGACACGATAGCAGACGCCAAGCGCGGCGGTGCGAGCGGCTTCTCGACCCGCAAGCACCAGAAGCTCTTCAAGGCCACGGCCACGGACGGCCTGAACCTGCTCGCTGACTTACTCGGCTCGACTGTGAAGGAGGTCGAGGGCGAGAGCAAGGCGTTCAAGATCAACCTCTTCCCGGACGACCTCACGCGCTCCAAAGCTGCTGGCGGAGACGACGACGACGAAGATGGTGGCAAAGCAGTGCCGACGATCTGGATCGACGCCGCGAGCGACCACAAGAGCGCCGCCGAGTCCATTCTGGAGGAGCTCAAGCTGGATGATAAGGACGCGAGGCACGAGGGCAAGGGCGCCCCGGACGATGATCTGCTCGAGCTCATGGACTCGACTACCGCGTAGGGAGCAGCGGCTGTGCGCGATGCGGTTGCACACCTAGCAGCAGTCGCTGGCTTTGCAGAGTAGGAGATGAACTACATTCAAGGCTGACTCGACCAACTTTTTCGCCCTGTAGTCTCCCTTCGCACATGTTCTCTTCCTACTACTCACGACAAGCGTGTGGTGTGCAAGCACTTCATGCACTTGTACGCGCGCGCGCCTGCCGGCAGGCTCAGCAGCGTGCTGCAGTTCTGGCACCGCATCATTTCTTGGGCTGGACGAACACACACATTGCATCAGACGGCGTGTTAGGTCAGGAACATCAGAAGCACCTCATGCATCTCATAGCCAACCGTACTTGTAGTCGTCGACAGCTTCGATACGCCCTGGCACGAAGGACACTTGACCGCGGACGCCCCAGTCTTGACGATCAGGTGCTTGTTGCAGTGGCCACAGCTCACGACCTTGGTGTCGCGCACGTCGACGCCACTGCCGCCGCCACTGAGCCCGTTCGTGCGCACCCCGCTCTCGGCGTGGGACGCGGACTCGTCCGAGAGCTTGCTGATCGTCGGCGGCTGGTCGCAGTACGGACACGCGAACTCTGACGACGCCATTCCTTCCGGGAGCGTGATGAGCTTCGAGCAGTTCTGGCAGTTGATCTCCTGCGCGGATGACTGGCGGCGACGCACCGCGAAGCTCTCCGCCTTCTCGTCCGCAGTGCTGCCCGATGCCTCGTGCACGCTCGGTAGCGACGTGAGCGACGACGTCGAGCCGTCGACCGCCTCCGCGACCGCTTTCTGGCAGTAGGGACAGGACACAGTGCACGCATTCACGCCGTTGGGCACGTGCACGATCTGGCGGCAGTGGAAGCAGCGCACGGCGAACACGTCGCGCGAAATGGCGCCACCGAGCGACTTGCGCGTGTTTTGGAAGTTGGTATTGGCGCGGCTGCCGCCGCCGGCACATGCCGACAGCAGCGCTTCATCCAGCGTTTCGCTCTCGCCGAGCAGCGCGAGGGCGTTTGCGGCGTGGCGCCGATAGCGCTTCCACTGCGCATCCCTTGTGAAGCCCGCGAGCGTCTTGATTAGCTCCGGGTACGCCGCTTGGGCGTAGATGCGCTCTCGCAGCGCGTAGGACTTGCAGAACCTGTTGAGCAGGAGCAGCACCGTGCTCAAGTCAAAGTCAAAGTCCGACTCGGCTGTCGCGCTCGAGTTCATCACGTCCAGGAGCAGTGTCACCGCCCAGGTCAGTTGCTCTCCTGCAGTTGCTGATGACTCGTCGATCTGCCCGCAAGACACGATCGCGAACACGAGCTCCAGCAGAATGATCGCGCAGTCGCGCGAGAACAACCCTCCCTCCAGCGCTGCGACGCCTTGCGCCGCAACAAGCGCGTGCATCTCGGCGCTGCTTTCCTCACCCACCGCTGCGAGCGCCCTCGGGTTCCCGTAGAACGACACCACTCCCTCGCAGGCGACAATGAAGAGCTCGCGGGTAGTGTGGCCGTCCACGAACGACCCAATCGTCTGCGTGTACACACGCCACGCACGCATATACAGGTCTGCGTGCTCGGCGTCCGAGCGAACATACTGCTCCTCCAAGATGACTGCCTCTTCCAGGAACGTGAGCCCAGCGGTCAGGACCTTGTACGCCTTCGTCTTGATGCTCGCCGTCAGCGCAAAGTCGGACGTCATCCACTCGAGAAACACGAGGATTGGGGTCACGAGCTGCGCACTCTGCAGCAGCTGCGCGCGGTACGCGCGCGTGCGGCTCAGGCTGAACACGAGCGAGCAGACACCGCACACCAGGTGCGTGGTCTTGAACTCGTCGTGCGTGAGTACGCCGTCGAGCGCGCGAAGCTCCTCGCAGCCACCGAAGACCCCAGCGAGCGCTTCCTCCATGCACGTAGCGACAGCGCGCGACTCGGCCAACGCCTTCTTGCCGGCCGCTCCCGAGTTCACAATCACGTTGAAGAGGTCGAGCATCTCAGCCAGCGCACTTGCTTCCGAGCTCAGAATCCCGACGAGAATGTCCACGCCGTTCGCGGCCACGAGCTGCTCGATGTCGTCCCTGCACATCTGCTGAAGCAAACGCTGCGCGGCGTCCACCACCTCGATCGACTTTTCGGGCAGCTCCTTCTGCTCCTGTAGCAATCCGACCACGATGCCGATCACGCCCTGCGTCACCAGCTTGGCGCGAAGACCCTCCGACGCCGCTTGCACCGTCAGGAAGTGCATGATCTTCGGCAAGAAGCGCGAGTCGACGCGCTCTTCACCGTGGACATACTTCAGTAGGTGCGCTGTCACCTCATCAAGGATCTCCTGGCACTCCAGTGAGAGTGGCTCGCTCAAGTCCATCGTCGCGAGCATGCCTGAGAGAAGGTCGCAGCGCTTGAAGACGCCGTCCGGGTTCACGTGCATGTCGATGTCCACGATCTGCTGTCCCATTTCAACGATGAACGGCGTGTCGCGGTAGACCGCGGACGACTTGGCCTGCGCGAAGAACTTGTTTAGAATCGCGGGGTCCGTGACACCGTCGTGGATGATCGATACCGCATTCTCCTGGTGCCGCTCGGTGCCTTTCTGCATCCAGTACACGAGCGAGAGAGCGCCGTCCACTGCGACCTTCTCCATCTGCGCTTCGCTCAGTATCTGCCCGTTTTTCAGTAGCAGCGTCATCGCCAAGATTCCAATCACCGATATCCGCGGATCGAAGTCTACCAAGAACCCGATAAGCGTCGACACGAGCGTGGCGCGCTCCGATGCAGTCAGGCCCGTCTGCTCGTCAGCCAGCTTCTCCGGTGTGGAAAACACAATGTCCGTCAGCTTCCGCGCCGCCGTGACCTGCACGGACGGCCGCTTCGCCACGATCATGATGCCGTACGCGAGCTGGATGTCGCACGATTCGATCACGCCGATCCACAGCGGACACGTCGCGAAGTCCGACTCGACCAGGTTCAGTACGATAGACTCCGCGATGCTCGCCACGTCGTCCACGGACGAGAGGATGTTGCGCAGGATCGCTCCGGGCAGAACGGCGCGGTGGTCGTAGAGCATCTTCCGGAACTCAAGCGGATCGGTTGAAAGGTTCACGAGAATACGACCGATCTGGCGCGAGATCGCTTGTTGCTCGTCGTCCAGCGCGCTGAACTGGGCCGTCGTGCGGTCGTACGTGGCCACGAGCGCAGTTAGCGCGGCGCCAGCTTCTAGGATCAGTAAGCGCACGCGGCGCGTCTGCGTCAGCGCGTCGATGAGCTCCAGTGCGCGCGTGATCTGCGCCTGACTCGAGCCTTCGCGCATCAGCTCCAGCAGAGACGTGTGCACGCCCACGCTGATCATCAGGTTCACCATCGACTCGTTCGAGCTCTCCAGGAGCAGCTCCCGCAAGACCGTCATGCAGTCCTCGAAGACAGTCTCGTTCGGTGTCAGCCCCGTCGGGCTCGACTGCTCGATGCCGTTCATCAGCGCCTGCAGGAACTCGAGCCCGGTCGACGCCGAGTCGACTGCGTAGAGCGTGAAGAAGCAGTTCTTCCAGGACTGATGCGAGATGAAGAGGCGGACGATGCGGATGCCCATCGCCAAGCGACTCGGCTGCGACACGATGAACTCGGTGACGACCGTGACGAGGTTCACTACGTCGTCTTCACCGGCGGACGCGACGAGCGCCGTCGAGGAGTTCAAGATCAAGTACAGCAACTGCAGCACGGCCGTGCTCATGTGCTTCTCGCTCGGCGCTGATGCATCCGCAGACACCTCCATCCACTTGCGCATCACGACGCAAAAGACGCGGAAGACGTCGAGCTCCACCATGCGCGCCACGATGAAGTCACCTCCGTCGATAGCGCAGCGCAGGCACTTGATCGCGTTGATGCGCGCGTCCGGGTCTCCGCTCGTGCTGATGATGGTCATGAGCCCGGGAAAGAGCGCCACGCCGACCACGCGTTCGCGCAGCTTGGCGACAAGCTCAGCGATTTCCGGGTTCGACGGCTCCGGCACCGGCTCGAGCAGCGTCGTGATGGACGTGATGCCCGTGAGCTTGGCGAGGATCTCGAGGCTCTTGGTCTTGAGCGTCACATCGCGCCCCGACGCCATCAGGAAGAGCGTGTCGAGCACACCGACCGAGAACGCGCGGCCGTTGTCCAGCAGTGCGCCAAAGTAGCGTAGCGCCGAGTAGCGGTTCTCGTCGGGCGGTGTTTGCAGCAGGCGGTGGAAAAAGTCCGAGACGTTCCGGTCGAGCAGCTCGCGGAAGATCGCCGGGTTAAACGCGCACAGGTTCATCAGCGCCTGCACGCAGAGCGGGATCAGGCTCGTCTTCTTCGACATGAGAAACGCCGAAAGCACGGGCACGCAGTCGCGCGCGCAGATGTAGTCTGCGTACGCGGCCGACTCAGCGCTGAAGCACTTGACGATGCCGAGCAGATTCTTCTGGAAGTTGATCTCGCCCACGAACTGGTCTTCGCCCACCACGCACGCCTTCAGCTTCTTCAAGACAAGCTCGAAGACGTCCAAGTCGCAGATCACGCGCAAGATCTGCGCGTGCACGTCGTCGAGCTCGCCGGCCTCGTTCTTCGGCGTCGTCTGGCAGAGTCCGTAAAGAATCTCCGACGCGATCGACGCGTCGTCCTCATTGTCTAGCATCCAACGCATCTCGTTGATGAACCCGTGCTCGTTTGCGATCACCGCGATCATTGTCGGTTCCTGTGCGACTTGCACAAGCACCTGCGACGCCAGCATGCGGTTGATGCGGTCACCCTTCTGCAGAATCGCGACGAAGCTCTGGATCGCCGCCGTCGAGAGCTGCAGCACGCCGCGCGAGCCGTAGACTTCCGTCACGTGGATGCACTCGCAGATCGTGCTCAAAATCGCCTCCATCGCGACGTCGAATGACTCGTCCGAACCGCCGGCGCCGCCGTCGTCCGACCCGCTCCGGTGCTGCCCTTGTAGCTCGAGAAAGTGGCCCAGCAGCGTGCACAGCAGCGCGATGCCGCCGCTCCGCGACACATCCAGGATGTTGTCCGTGTTCTTGCGCACGTACTTTTTCAGGCAGCGCGCGGCCTCGACCTTGGTCTCTAACGGCGCGGGTGAGTCCGACGCCAGCATCTCGAGCAGCCGCGCGCCGGCACCGGCCTTGCGCAGCGCGTTCTGGCACGTCTTGGACTTACAGACGTGGAACACGACGCGGAGCGCCTTGCGCTCGACCTCCGGGCGCACCGCCGTGCCGCGTTGCAGCTCCATCACGCGGTTCCCCATCAGCTGCACGAGCGCCACGCACGCGCCGGACTGCACGAAGGCCTCGCCCGCCGACAGCTCGTTGCCGGCGCCGTTCTGGAGCGCGATCAGGTTCGCGAGCATCTCCAGCGCGCCCTTCTGCAGCTCCTCGACGTCAGTCTGTAGCAGCTGGCAGAACGACGCGACGCCGCCCGCCGCCTCGATGTCGTTGAGCTGCGCGATGCGATGCAGACCCATGCCCCGCACGGTTTCTTCGCGACCGGTCTTTAGCGCCGTCGCCAGCTGCATGAGCTGCTCCGCCTTCTCGTCCACCGTCCGCGACGGATCGTCGAGCAGCCGCCGCAGCCCGATGAAGCTGTGGTAGTCGCCGGCCTCGACGTTCCGGAAGCACCGGTGGCACACGGGCTGCTTCTGCTCATAGCCCGGGCCGTCGATCGGCAGGTTCACCTTGTTCGGCGTGCAGTCCGCGCAAAACGCGTTGCCGCACAGTCTGCAGTGGTGCTGCACCAAGTTCCCACATACACAGCACGAGCGAGCGTTAGTTCTCCCCACCCAACGCCGCCAACGAGTTGGCTGTAGTAAGGCACACACACCACAGGCTACTGCTCCTTCCCCCTACTCTCTACCGCTACTTACGCGTCGTCGCAACACGCCAAACTTGCTATTACAGTGCGAGCACCCGAGCGCCGCATCGTCGCGCACAAGGATCGGTGCAAAGAACCGGCGTAGGCGCACCTGGCGCTCCGCGTTCTGCGCGCCACCGTTGTCAGCAGCGGCGTGGCCGAGCGCCACGTGGAACGTGCCGTTCGGCGGTGGGAACACCTGCGTCAAGTCGCTTTGCTTCTTCACCAGGCGGTTCGTGGGCGACACGGGCTTCTGGAACCGGATCGTCACGTCCATCATTGACGGTGTGTCGTTCGCGCCGTCATCTTGGTGGAGCTCATTGACGTCGGGCGGCGCACTGCTGCGACGCCCGGCGCTCGCGTTCGAGTCCTCGCTCGTGCGCGAGGCAGCATAGTCGGCGGGCGGGCCGCGCGGGTGCAGCTGCTGCCGCTCGTCGCCGAAGCTGAAGTTGCGCGACTGCGCCAGACCGTTAGCGTTGGCGCTCATCGTGGGCGTGGCAGCGCCGAGCCCGCCGCCAGCGCGCAGCTGCTGGCGCTTGGCGCGCGCCGCTGCGCGCGGGTCCATCCACGTTGTCGTGCGCGTGTTGTGGTCCACGTAGTACACGCGCCCCTCCGCGTCCTTGAGCTCCTGCCAGCCGGGCGGCAGCGGCTCGCTTGTCGGCAGGTGCCACGACGTCTGCCGGGCGGAAGGCAAAGCGATTGAGCTTCGTGACGTCGCCCGCCGCGTCACCACTACATAACACGCACCTCGCGCGTAGCGTGGTTCACGTAGAAGACGCGACCGTGCGCGTCCTTGACCCGCTCCCAGCTGCCGCTCATGTCTCCGCCTCGCTCGGGTAGGATCGGTCGGCTGGTCGGCTCGGCTCGGTTCGGCCGATGTGCTTCTCTGCTCTTCGCTGCGTTGCGTTCTTCGTTTTTTGCGGCTCGTGCGTAATTCGGACTCGCTCGAGAAAGCGATATGCGTATAGTATAACCGTAGTATACGCTTTTTGAACCCAGAGGGCTCACAGCGGCTGTTGTTACACCAGTGTAATGAGAGTTACATTGTGGATACATCGCAAAATTATCCGGAAATCGTGTAATCGAACGAGCAAACAATTACCACCTACGTCACGTGGTCCACGTAGCATCCGATGTCCTCCTCCGGTGCTGTTCGCGCTGCACCAACATGCTCTCCCAGCACTTGTATCCCCAGCCGAGCGATCCCCACAAGACCGGCCTGACTCACACATCGGGCACTTCACTGGCCTGTTATCTCTGCTTGGAGTAGATCAGCAGAGCGCTCGGCTGCTTAATGCGCTTCCCGCCTCGAAACTCAAAGTGGTAGCCCTCGAGCGGCTCGTTGGCCGCCAGGTGCCAGTCGCCACTCGTCTCGCAGCCTCGGCACGTGACCAGTGTCGCGAGCGTCAGCTCTGTATACGCTGCTCGCGCGCAACGCTCCGGGACGATGAACGCGATCAGCTGCGCGCGCCACTCGCCCGCGGCGTGCTGCACGAAGCGCTGAATGAGGTCCACAGAGACCAAGCCGTCCGCCTTGTCGCCGAACGGAGGGTTCCCAACCGCGACAACCTGCTGCTGTACGTCGACGTCACCCGACGCCCGCGTCGTCGCCAGGAAGTCGCTCTGCCGGATCTCTACGCGCGCCGGCACGAATTCCTTCACCGCAGCCCGCGCGTCGCAACACAGCGCGTCGTCAAGCTCGACGCCGACCACGCGGGTTGCGCCGGCACGTAGCAGAGCTGTCACAAAGCGCCCATCTCCGCACGACGGCTCGAGCCACGCGAAGCGATTGCTGCCCAGCGGACTCGACTCGTCCGGATGCTTGGCGTGCAAGACGGCTGCGACGCGCTCCAGCGTCAGGTCCACGAGCGGCGCACTCGTGAAGTACTGCTGCAGGCTGCGTGCGTACTGTGCGTCAGCGCGAGCGAGCGCGCGCGCGTGCTGCAGTTGGGCGTAACGCGCGTCTACCAGGAAGTCGGCGCGCTGCGCAGGCGAAAGGTGCGCGAACGCGGCGTTGAGCCACGCGTCGCTCGCCGCCACGTTCTTCTGCAGCGCGAGGCGCCAGCCGCGCGACGTGTCATGCTTGCGCCAGCTCTGCGCCGCCAGCTTGCGCAGCCGGCGCGTCGACAGCCGCTCGAGCGGCGGCTCATCTCGCAGGCGATCGGCGGATGCGCGCGCGAGCTGTCGATCCCAGCGCTGGAAGTCGGCGAGCTCGCGGCGCAGGAAGCGCTGGGGATGCGCGGGCTCGCCACCCGCCGCGGCGGAGAGCAGGAAAGCGCCGCTATCGGCGTCGTAGCCGCAGAGCTCAAGCGTCACATGCGCGGCATGCAGCAGCTGGTCGAGTGGCGGCGAAGGAGGAGGGCTGCCTGCCATCGGTTCTTCTGCTTTCCACACTGCTTCTGCGGTATGTGCTTTCAAGAGGTTTCTTGCCAATATGTTATGCTATATAACGTATTTCAGTGTCGACAATGCAGTATACAGAGGTCGTGCGAGAACACGCAGGATATACGATGCCCTTTCATGGTACAAGATCGCGATCGGCAGCAAACGCATCACATGTGGGGCGCCGTGGCGCGCCTGCTGCTGGCGCTGGCGCTGCCAAGAGCGCCGTGTCGCATATGGGTTGCCGAGCTGCGCGCGCTGCTGGCGCTAGCGCTACCGAGCGCGCTCTCGACCTACTGCTTCTTCGCCATCTCCGTCACGGAGCTCAGCGTCATGGGCCATCTCGGCGTGGCGCAGCTCGCAGCCGTGGCGTACGCGCAGATGGCGCTCGACCTCTCTACGCTCGTGCTCATGCAAGGGCTCACGGCGGGACTCAACGCGCTCTGCTCGCAGGCCTTCGGCGCGCGCAACTTCCACTTGCTCGGGGAGTACGCGCTCCTCACGGCCTTCGCGCTCTCGCTCGTCTGTGCACCCATCGCGCTGCTCTGGTGGCACCTCGGCGACCTGCTACAGCTCGCAGGCGTCGCGGCGCCGGTCGCCGCCTATGCGCGCACGTACGCGCGCCTCTCGTTGCTCTGGCTCTGGCCGCGCAGCATCTTCCAGGTCTTCGCCGCCTTCTACCAGGCGCAGCAGATCGTGCTCCCCACGACACTCGCCAACGCGCTCGCGGTCGTGCTCAACCTCGTGCTCGCGCTCGGACTCACGCACGGCAAGTTCGGACTTCCGCGTCTCGGCTTCGTTGGCTGCCCCCTCGGCACCGCGGTCACGCTCTGGACGCGCCTCGCCGCCTACTTGCTCTACATGAACGTGTACAAGAAGCTCCACCGTCGCTGCGCCTGGCGCTGGGACTGGACCTTCCTCGACTGGCGCGTGCTCCGGAACCTCCTTGCTGTTGGACTGCCGCTCGCCGCCGGAACCCTCTTCGAGAACGCGCAGCTCACGACCATGGCGCTCTTTGCAAGCAAGATCGGCGCGGTGCAGCTCGGCTCGCACAACTCCATGATGGAGCTCTTCTTCTTCGCCACGAGTCCGATCTACGGCCTAATCGCCGGTGCCGTCACCCGTATCGGCGTGCACCTCGGGGCGGGCGACGCTGTCACTGCACGGCGCGTGGCGCAGCTTTCGGCGATGGGTATCATCCTGCTCACATCCGTCAACAGCGCAATCATCGTGGGCTACCGACGCAGCCTCGGCCGCATCTTCTCTGAAGACCCGGACGTGATTGCGAGCTTCGCGCAGATCTGCTCGCTCGCCGCGCTCGCGTACCTCATCCTCGCGTTCTTCTACTATGCAATCGTGCGTGGTTGTTTGTTGGTGCTGCTGACTATCGCTGCTCAGTCTGACGCACCCATCCTTCCTCTCTCGCGCTCGCTCGTTGCGCAGATCGTCCTCGAAGCTCAAGCTCGACCTGCAGCGATCTCTGTGGGCTTCGCAGCCGGTGCCTGGCTCATCGGCGTGCCCACGGCATACTACCTCGGCCTAGAGCGCACGTCGCCGCCGCAGCTGCTCGGGATCTGGATCGGCATGCTCTGCGGCTACGCGGCGACGGCGGCCATCGGCTTCTACGTCGCATTCTTCCACGCGAACTGGCGCGAGGCCGCGGCAAAGGCCGTTGAGCGCTCACAGCTGCTCAAGGACAAGCTCACGACGCCGCTCGAGAACGAGCCGCTGCTACCAAGGTAATCGGTCTGTAGCGCTAGTGGAAGGAAGGGAGGGAAGGAGGTCACGCTTTACATTAGAGGATGTGCGAATGGAAGGGGGCGAGAGGAGATCTATTGCCCTCCCTCCAGGCTACGACAGCAGCAGGTTGATGCTCATGCGGTTCGCGACCGGGTGCCTCGGCTCGGCTTCGTCGCAAGCGTCGACTTGGGCGTCGTTGGGAGGCGGATCTCCCTCACCTTCTCTACTATCACCAGCATCATCTTCCTCCCCGCCACCTTTACCTTCTGCCACGTCGGCCGCTAAGCGCAGCAGGTCCGGATGGCCGTCCAGCAGGATGACACCGCCGTCGAGGCGCGCGTGGACCATGATCTCCGTCACCTTACGCAAACTGCGCAGCACGTTGTTGAGCCCCGTGACGAAGTCTACCTCGGCGTCGTATTGCGAGATGCACCGCGCGCTGTTAAAGTACACGCGCGTCTCGCACGGGTACGCGACCTCGCAGCCGATAAGCTCCTGCACGAGCGGCTCGTCCGCGAGCACGTGTGGGAAGATCACCTCAAACGTGCGGCGCGAGAGCCGCACCCGCACGAGGTTGGTGGCCACGACCACCGGCAGCGGCGCCTCGCCCGCCGCCGGCATAAGCTCGCACAGCACCGGCGGCTCAACGCGCAACCGCGCGTGCACACGTTTGTACGCCACGCACTGCTGCAGGAACGCGTCGCGTCCGCGTGACGATGACCCGAAGCGCACGTCCGCGTCGAGCGCCGCACGCAGGAAGCGCAGCTGCTCGCCCGGCGCGCCGCTCACGCCGTCGGCGACTACCGCGAAGAACTGCGCGACGGCGGCCGCAGGGCTCGCACTCGCCGCCGCCGCCAGCCGCTGCGCCTGCACGATCTCGCGCACGGTGCGCAGGCTCGCGATCTCCTGCCGTAGCGAATTGACGTCGAGCGCGAGCGACTCGGCCGACGAGCGCTCGAGGTCGCGCCGCAGCCGCTGCGTCGCCAGGTACTTCTTCTTGGGCTGTCGCCGCGCCTCCATCAGCTGCTCCGCGTGGTAGAGCGGCCGCGCCGCCGCGCGCCGGCCCGCGCGAGCTGGCGGCGGCGGCGGCGGGCCGGCGGTGGTGGGGATGGCGATGTGCGCTTCAGCCATCTTCGGTTGTGAGGGGGGAATGGCTATACGATTTATCACAGTGCCAGCGCGCGGACCTGAACGGGAGGTGAAGGTACATAGTGCGGAGATAAGCAAGACACCTGCGCTTTGTATGCTGGTCGGAAGAGCTTGACGGGACATGTGCGAGGATCCATACCACGCTCGCTCGTGAGTACTCGGTTGAATACACTTGGCTTCGGCCACAGATGCTCGGGCGCGTTCGAGGCACCGGACGAGCGAGCGAGCTCGGCGACAGTCCTGCTCGGCCGTGTCGCACTCGCGCTTCTTCCCTCCCTTTGCAGGCGACATCAGATCGCATGCTTGCGGTCAAGGGTGTCGCCATGCTTCGCTGCCTGCTGGCTGAGCCGAGCCAAAAGTCGCAGCAACCCACGCGCTCCGAGGAACGGAGTGCTGCTGGCATCTTATGGTCACGCGCGCTTGGTGGGGTCGATCACGCATCAAGTGATCGGCATCGAGAATCAACGCTGACTACCGCTTCGTGCACTCAAGCTCAAGCAAGTGCTCGCAGAGGAAGCAGAGACACTCGCTGCTCCGTCCGCAACTGCTCTACGGATTCGTCGGTGGCCTCCCCAATCCCCCGCCATCGGCCGATCGCGCAGGGGTCCAGATCCTTCCTTACTCGCTCGTGACCGATCGATCGGCTGACCGACCACCTCTACAGTAAACAACCCCACCTTCCTTCGTTCCCTTTACGCTATCTTGACCTCTAACTATGCGGAGGTAAGAAGCAGAACGAGAGCGAGAAAGAGAGCGACCTGGAGTCAGCGCGGCGAACGACTGACACTGGCAGCCTTCACGAGCGAGCAGAGTAAGGGAGAGAATCGCCAGACAACGAGTGCGCGAGATCACAGCAGCGAAGTGGACCGCCGGTCGGAGTTCTCGTGCTGCTGCTACACTGATGACTGGCTGGCTGGCTGGCGAGTGCAGTGGATCTGAACTCTGGGACCGGAACAGCACCAGATCGATCCGACAATGGCGTCGACGGTGCCGATCCCATCGCCCGTGCTTGTTTGGCACCAGATCTTATCTGGTGGTACCCCGTGCTTCGACAGCAGCTTTCGGGGAGCTTCGAGCGCAGGGTAAAAGGCGGCACAGCGCAGGACAGCAACGTCAGGAGTCGGCGAACAACAAAAGAGAGTGATAGCGAGATGACGCAAGCTCGTCCAGAGACCGAGTGCAGCGGTACTTGTAGCGTCGCAAGAGACGAGCCGAGAGCAACAACGACGCCGCGACCGCGTTCAGTCCAACCTCACTCCGAGAGCTCTGAGAGCTCCGAGCGAGTGTGCTGTGTTGTGCTGTGCGAGTGCTCTGAACTCGGAAGCATTGCTGATGGACTAGAGACTTGAAAACCAGATGCAGTTAGTATGCTGCTGCAGCTGCTGCTGCTCTCTCTCTCTCTCTCTCTCTTACCACTATGCTCGCACAAGATGCGTCAAGCCCTCGTTCCAGACCTCCGAAACCCCAGAGTCTCCAACCGCGCCCAGAGCTGACTTCATTGCTAGGATCCCGTCGTCTCTTGTTGGCGTCCACGCGCTTTTGCTTCGATGGGAGCCAAAAGCGCGAGAGCTGATGACCGACCACCATCGTCGTGCGCACGAGTGCCAGCCGCGTCGAGCGAAAGAGCGAGCACTCGCAGCCATCATCGTTGCCTTGCGTCGCTGCTGCTCGGGGCGGCGAGTTGAGCTGAGCTGAGACCCTCCCGTATCTTCGCGTGTGTGGGCGGGCAGCGGTGTTGAGTGTGTGGCGTGACGTAAGTCAGTCCATTCAGCTCAGTCTCTACAGAGGTCGCCGGCGGCGGCGAGCGCAAGCTTTGCTTTGCCGGACCTGTCGCTGGCAGGGAGGCGGGCGGGCGGGCGACCACCGTGACCTCAATTGCGACCTTGAGGCCGTCGGTCGTCGATCTTTGGCGAATCCCGAGCGCATTGATGTGGTCGCGAGCCTCTCGCACCGACGCAGACGCCCCTCAAATCCCGCGCTTCTCTCTAGCGGCGCTCAATTCTTCGTATTCTCGCTCTTCTGCTGTTGGGACTACTGATGTTTCTCATGCGCAACAACACGCTTTGCGGCGGCGGTGACGACGACGCGGGTGAGGGATCACCACACGCTCGCATGGTTGGATTTTCGGCTCTCATGGCGGCATGTCCACACGTCCTACGTGTGGTTCCGGCGCCAGTTGGTGCGTTCGCCAGGCTATGGAGTGACGGGACCTCGAGGCTGCAAGAGAACATGGCGTCAAAGCGATTCGCACCCAGGCTGAACATGTGCTGTGCATGGGGCAAGGCTACAAGGCAGCAAGATCAAGCCTGAGGTCAAGGTCAACCTTGACCAAGCTTGACTGGTTGGAATGGAGCAGACAGGGCGGCCGAGCCGACAGCAATCAACCGTGCGGTCAGCGTGGTCCACGCGAGGTGGTCCCACTGTCTAGCATCTTGGTCCCACGCTGCAATCCACCCTAAAATTACGCTATCTTTCTACGAATAAGGACAATTCCGCGGTCGCAATTCCACACTGGAAAAAGCAGCAGCTCATTTCTCAACTTGCGCCCCTTGCGTCAAGTGCTCCTCCTCCTCTCGCTTCTGCGCTTCCTCCCTGCCAACCCAAGCTCAAGCAAGCGCCAGAGGCAACCCCCAGAGCTCCCTCAGCCTTTCTACCTGCTCGCATGGACATCACGGTGCGCGTCGAGGTGCAGTACGTGGCCCCCGAGCGCGCGCTCGTGCGCGACGTGCTGCACATGTTCCGCACGCCCGCGTGGGTGCGCTTCATGGTGCGCTACATCTCGCCGCACCTCAAGAACGCCGCGCCAGCCGACAAGTCGGTCGTCGACGCGCTCACCGACTGGCGAGTCGACCACCATCACACCGGCGACAGCAACAGCGCGTGCGTGATCTGTATGAGCGACGTGACGTCTGCCGGCCACGCGACGACGACTCTAGAGGAGGAGCAGCAGCAGCAGGAGAGCGACGCAGTGCAGCTGCCGTGCGGCCACTGCTTCCACCACGGGTGCATCCACTCGTGGCTCAAGCTGCGCAGCACGTGCCCGAGCTGCCGCTTCCAGTTCCGCAAGGCGTTCTCCGGGAGCTACGCGGTCAAGACACTCAACTCGGCGCTGCTGCTCAAGCCGGAGCATCGGCTGCTGGCGAAGGAGACGATCTTGGACTCGTGTGTGGGCAAGGAGACGGTGCGCGCCGTGGTGAACGTCACGCTGAGCCAGATCGCGTCGCAGACCAAGCGCAGCCAGTACCCGTGCGTGCTGAACGCGCTCATGATGCACGCGAACGGCGACAGCTTCTCGGAGGCAGCATCGTCCGCGGCGGCAGGCAAGACAGTGGACGATGCAGCATCCACGACGGCCGCGCGAACTCTACCAGCATCTGTAGGAGCAGCAGGAGCAGGGACGTCTCCTGCGGCGTCTTCGACGCTCGTGCGGACAGCGGACGAGATGTGCGCCGCGAGCAGCGCGTACGACCTGGAGAGCGAGCGCCGCGCCAAGCGCGTGCGCGTACAGTAAATTAAGGACCGAGCAGACAGACAAGCTAGTAAGGCGAACACCGCAGGATGTGTACAAGTAGAAGAAGCGTCCTCGCTACTGCGAGCAAGTAAAGTGAACACGCAGTTCCCTCCCCCCTCCATCTTCCAAGCACGCGTACTTCCAGCGCTCTTTGATCTCTACGACGACACCTTCCTAGGTCTGGGACTCCGAGCGTTCCTCGACCGGGATCATTACCCCTTGCCAAGCCTCATTCTTGACCCCGCTGAGACATTCAATCGTAATCGATTTCATCTCCCCCCCCTTGGCTTTCGAAGCAGTGAGTACTACAAAGTAAACTATCTGCTCCACGCATGCTGAGTCCTGGACCTCCAAGCACTCAGCGATGAGCGCAACTGTTTTCCCTTGCCCAGGTACTCAGCGCGCGCGCGCCCTGTTCTTTCTCCCCCTCCCACTTCCATCGCCGCGCCGAACTCGATCCCCCAGCACCATCCAGAGATCGGCAAAGCGGGCTCACAACATCACTGGACGTACCGTAGAATTCCACGGCCACTCCACATTTCTGAGTCAGAGAACTGAGCACCTCAACTCGTTGAACATGCCATCGCCGGATCGCCAGATCGTACTGCTGCTGGCTCTGACGGCAACCCGCCTCTCTCGTACAGCTGCTGGTTCGAGGAGATCAGCCCGAGCGCACGCTCTGGAGCACGAGCTCGGGGAGCCACTCGTCCAGCACTCCGAGCTCGAGCACGAGCTCCGCGCAACTCGGGTCGATGCCCGCACGTATGGTCTCGCCAGTTGTCCCCATCGACTTGGTCTTATCACCAGCTCCACCTCCAGGCGACTTCGCCTTCGTCGCCGCAGCTTCGGCAAACAGGCGCACGGCTGCGAGCATCGCGGGGGCCGCCTGCGGCTCCTTCGCGCGCAGGCCGAGCGCCGACTGGCTGCCTAGAAACACTGCGCGCCGGAACTCGGCTCGGTGGCGTGCCTGGGACGCAGCCTCGGTCGGGTGCTGCTTGCTATCTTCTTCCGCGACCGGATTCGGCTCGTCGATCATGAGCACTGCCGCTTGCGCCTTGTGCACGAGCCGCATCACATAAAGCGTCGCGACGGCGGACATGTGCGCATTCGAGTCCGCCGCGTCGAGCGCCTCGAGGTGCTTGGAGCGGCGCCAGAGCTCCGAGTGGAAACCCGCAGCGAACGCGACCGGCAGCAGCCTCCAGACGCGATCCGCGGCGCACGCTGCTCGTTCAGAGGTGTCGACACCGAGCTCGGCTTTGTTGGTGCTGCTTTCGTCGCGCCTCGCGGTGAAATGTTGCTCCCAATGCATGCTCGGCGCCAGTGTTGGTTCGATCTCTCGCAAGAGCTCGACGAAGAACAGGTGCAGTCCGATCTGCGTGAGCTGCCTGACGATCTCCTCGAGTCGCGCCATCTGCTTGACCGCCATGGCGACCTCGTTCGACGGCGATCCGCTGTCGACAGCTTTGCCGAACCAGATCAGCGCCACCTCGTCGTGCTCGAGAGCGACGCGGAGCGCTTGCAGCTGGCGCCGTACGCAGTGCATCATCGACACGGCGAGCGATCGGATCCCGGAGTCACCAATGACGTCTCGTAGACTGCGGAGAGCGTCCAGGTCGGCGCATCGACCGGGATGCTGGAGTTGCTGTGCTGCGCTGCAAGCTTGCTGCTGCAGTACGAAGCCTCGTACTCGCCTCGAGGCGACTAGTGCGCTTGCTGGCATCGCGCAACGATACTGCAGCACGAAGAGATAGAACCGCGTCACGCGCTGCACCAAGCTCCATTCGTGCTGGAGTGTCGAGTGATCACCAGCATGCATCGTTGCTACCACAGGCTCGCTCATGATAACTTCTCGGCGCTCAGACTTGAGTGCATCGAGCACAACCTTCTCGAGGTTCACAAATCCCGCGTTGCGAAACAACCGCAGCACGCAGCGAACGTAGCTCTGCAGCTCGAAGCTCGCCTGTTCGAGACTACAGCGCAGCGAGACAGCCTCGGTAGATCTAGTAAACCCCCCATCAGCCGCGTCGTTGCTTGTACCATCGGAGCCAGTGTTCTTACACACGGGTGAGAACTGAACCAGTCCACGCAGGAATCGCACGAAGCAGCGGCGCACGTGGCGCTCGACGAGCGCTTTCAGTCTGCTCTCCATAATCGTGTTGCCACGTGAAGCGCTGAAGTTGATCGCGGCCGCGAGCGTTGTCAGCGCTTCGTCCGTCGTAGCAATGCTCTTCAGCGGATCGAGGAGCTGGAGACGTGAAGCAGCTGAACTTTCGTTCTTCGAACCCTCGGACCCGCGTGAGCTCTTGATAATGGACGGGATTCTGTGCTCCGAGGTCTTGGAGGACGCAGAGCGTCGGGACTCGAGATGTAGCGATCTATCCGCCTTCGACGGAGGTTGACGACGAAAGCTGTTGGATGCAGCACCGAAAGCCTGCTGCACGATGTGAAAGTGCAGCGCAACTTCGTGGAGCACGGCAGTGTTGACCGCCTGTTCCAGCTTATCCCCGACAGCAGCCTCCATACGAAGATAAAGCGCCTGCATCGCAAGTGCGACCTCGTGTACCTCCAAGTCCTCGACAAGCTCGTTCAGCACGTAGTTTCCCGATACAGTTGCGTGGACGATCTCCAGCATCGAGATCGCTTCGCTCGCCCCGCCAGTTCCGCTGCTCAGCAAATGAAGAAACATCTTTTCGAAGATGCTGACAAACCACCACCACTTGGTGATCTGTGAGTGGTGGCTCAGCAGTCTCTCAGCGCTCTCGACGTACTTGCAGTGCACGCACGCTCGTTCCATCAGTTTGAGGAACGACGCGGGTAGCACAGCGGACTTGATCGTGAGCAGCACGACACTGAGCTGACGCCACTCTCGTCGCCACAACATGGACTTGGAGCTCACTTCACTTGTGTTCTCGCGATCGATAGAGCGATACCGCTCGATCACAGCAAAGCTGCTCAGGATCTCCTGCACGCGAGGGTCCATCACTTGTTGCGAGGAAATGTTCTCATTACTCTCGCACTCAGTTCGCGACCCGGAATCGCCGAGTAGCTCGTGGATCTCGAACGCGATCGCGTCTGCATCGCCGTGCGCCAGGAACTCTGCGTAATAACTCTCAACGAAGCGGACATTATCCTGGATGAGCGTCCGGAGGCGGTGCATCCGAGCAAACAGGTCGCCGATCACGCGTGTATTGCCCGTGAATGACGAGCGGACGCGATGCAAATGCTTGGGTTTGGCATGCGCTGGGAGTAGAAGCTGCTGGGGCTGATCTTCGTGGCTCAGCATCCATTCGATCTCGTCGCGAGCCGTCCTGCAGGCTCCGAGAAGAACTGGGAAGAGCGGAGCAACCAGTGCCGGGTTTTGTGTGAGGAGATGGCTGCAGCCTTGCAAGAGCCATGAAACTAGCTGTGCGCGTTGAAGATGGTGGTCTGCGCATGTGCGCAGCGCTTGTTTGCTGAGAGTTGTCACGAGTTTCTTCAGAGACGGCTGCCCTCCCGTCGAGGATGTCGGCGATGAGAGACCCACAGCACCGAGACTCCCGCTTCCACCACTGAGCGTGCTCGCGATCTGCTGATAGAGCAGCGTGTGGACGTTGACTGCAAAGTCTCGGAACACGGGCAGCACGAGGCGGTCCTGCGCGATGACGTGCACGAAGTCCCAGAGCTGGACAGAAGAACCACCAGTTGCCGAGCCACCGTTGCGCGGCAATGCCTTGAGCTGCTGCGGCAGACACAGCGCAGTGCACAGCACCCAATCCTCTTGTTGTCGGCTGAAGAGCAGATCCTCGTAGACGCCGAGTCCCGCGTAGTTGCCGAGGAAGAACGTCTCGGAGTCGAACACTCCCTGGTTGCGGAGCTGTTCGAGGTCGTGGCAGCCAACGTAGCTCTCGAAACACGAGAGCGTCAGTGCCGTGAGGTTTCGCGCGATCTCACCGGCGTCCGGGTGCTGCTGGAAGTCCTGTTGAATCCGATGCAGCGGTTTCGAGCCGAAGCAAAGCACGTACTCTCGAAGATGGTGGTCGGTGTGCTCGAGTGGCGAGTAGATGTTCGCGCTCGGGTCCTCGGGCACAGACGCGCTGAGGTTCGCTCTTCCTGCCGCACCAGCTTGCATCGAAGCTTTGTAGCCCGGAGAGCTTGTGAATTGCACGAAGGTGTGCAGTGCGAGCAGACTTGGGACCGCGTGGTGCCAGGACGTCCACAGCAGATGCATCTTCACATACTTGCTGAGCGTGTCGAGCAGCAGTGCCGCGAGCAGCCGATGCTTGTCGAACGTCAGATACGACGACTCAGCAAAGAACTGTGTCAAGATCCCCCACGCAGTGCGCTGCCAATGGTGTGCACGCTTCATGAGATGAAAGACCTTCTTCGCGATGTTCTGAAGTGGGAGAGCGTTGCTGATGGAGGTGTCACCGACACTTGGATCTTGAGCCGGTAGGAGAGCAAGCACCTTCTCCATTGGCACTGGCTGCGCCGTGAGGAACTGCTTGGTGAAGAACTTGAGTGCACTCTCTGTCTCAGAGGATGCCAGGCAAGCGCGGATCTTTGCCCGCTCCTTGCACTCTTCGCTGCTGTCAAGAAGAGCATCTCCTGTGTCGATCTCGGCTGTCAATGCTGGCGCTCTAGTGCTGCCTCCAGGCAGGAGCTTCATGAAGAACGCAAGTCGTGCCATGAGTTCGTCCGCTTCGTCAAGCAGGCATGGCAGTTCGTCCAGCAGCGACGACGCCATCGTTTGCAAGTCTCCTTTGCTGAGGGTCGACTTTGGCTATTTATCACGACGGCTCTCTCGAGTCACGTCCCTCATACCTCAAGCGATGCCTCGACCGTCATTCTCCTCCTCCAACCGCCATGCGCTCCACGAACAGAAGGAGAGCGCGGTGTTCCGCGCGCAGCAGCTCACAGCCGTGCCGTCGGACTTGCTCACACTCAAGAACTTGGTGCGCGTCGACTTGTCGATGAACCAGCTCACGCGGTTCCCGGGCAATCTTGTCGCGGCCGAGTTGCTGCGGCTTGAGGTGCTCTTGCTCCAAACAAACCTGCTCTACGTTATTGAAGATATCCTCGCACTGTCTTCGGCACCACGCCTCCGTGAGCTCGATCTCCGACACAACCCGCTTCGACTGCAAAACAACCGTGTGTACTTGCTTGAAGCGCTCCTGGGTCAACCAGGCGCTGATGAAGATCTGCTCGACATGATGAGCAAGGACGAACAGCTCCGACTTTGTGACAGAGCAAGCAATAGCGAGGATGGAGGTGTGAGCTTGCATCAGCGACAACCAACAACGATGATGTACTGCAAGAAGCTACCGCGGAAGAATGGCTTTCCTGTACTCATGCGACTCAATGATGAGTGGATCACCGATCGCGAGATCCGGGACGTCGAAGTCGAGCGGGGTCATGCCATTGAGTACTATCGACCGCTAGCGAGCCAAGTACGCAGCACTCGTGCTGATTCGCATGGCATTGCGAGCACCAGCACGAAGCGAGGCGCGAAGAACCGACCAAAGTCTGCGGCATCGGATCCAGTCTCCCACACCGGTCGCCGCTTCGACGGCAGCCGCATGACCATCAAGCAAATGGTAGCGTCCCTGACCGATGTGTTGTGTGGATGTACTCGCTTGGCAACAATCATTACTGTAGTCTGCCGCTCACACTCGTCGCTACATCTCACTTCTACCTCCACAGCTGCGAAACGAGTCGCGATCAGCTTCCATTCCGGCAGCGCGCGTGATCCATCGCTTTCAGATCGACGCAGACACAGGAAACGAGATTGGAGGTGTTGATGAGAACGATGCAGATCGAGACGATGTGCCCCATGTCAACACAACTCTCCATTGGAGCAACGATGCTGGTGCAGAATCTGCAAGCTGTTTGGATGACTCGTACATTGCATCGGTGAAGGAGAACGAAAGCGGCGACGTGAACCAAACACTCGGCAGCAAAGCTGAGGAGCAGATGATCATTCGGCGATTGTTCTGGAGGGCGTCAGCGGCAGGAGAGGTGCAACCACGGCATCGCAATGTGTCAACTGAGCCCTTGGATGTGAATCTTGCTGATACTCGTGGTACCAACACCAAGTGTTCAACCGACGGAGTCGACGCTGTTGATGGCGAAGATGAGCCAAGCGAGCCTTGGAACTACCCTATCAGCACATTCGACACGCTTGGCAGCGAGGACCGGCAGTACGTGCGCGCCAAGAGCAAGCAGTCGGGCTCGACGCTCGAGAGAGACGACCATTTCTTTGCTTCGAGTATCTTCCTCGACTGCGTCGCACAAGCCGAGCGCTCTCGACGGCTCACGGTGCAAGCTGTGGATCTGCTCAGCCAACACATCTGTACCGATGACTCGGAGGTCGAAGACACTGTGTCCTTGGTTCATGAGCACATGAGCGAGTCGCAGTCGATGCCGAGCCTTCCGACGTGTACCGCAGCGGCGACTCTCGTGCAGACCATGAATGCAAAGTTCACCAAGCAGCTCGACCAGGAAGCGTTCGAGGTACGTTTGTATCAAACTTACTACATCTGTCGAAGTCGTTAGTTGAAGTACCGTTTTCAGTTCATCTGACTCGAGTGCGTTGTTGAACTGCTTGCTAGAAAGTTCGCGCGTTCCAAGAGAGACACCTCTCGGTCGACGCGTTGAACATCCAAGCAGGTCCGTGAAGCTGCTGTCGCTTGCAGACCGCTATCGACGATGTTGTCGCGAAGATCTGACCGTGAAGATATGGTATAAAACGTGTCGCTTGTCTCTGCTGACAGCCGTGGGCGACTATTACCAGAGTGAGCACATGCTGCAGAAGCAGCGCAACAACCAACTGCTGAGCGCAGCACAGACAGCAAAGCGCAATCTGCGCTCGCAATGGCAGCAGCAGCAGCAGCATCAGCAACACTTGAAAGGAGAACGTTCAACAGCTCGGCAAGCAGCAACTGCCGATGCGAACATCGAAGACTCGCTTAGCAAACTCAAACTACGCAATGCCGTCGACCTCGCGAACACTTTGCTGGACCCCAAGCAGCAGAAGCGAATGCTGCAACAGCTCATCGACGCCGACGAGAAGGTGATCGAGGAGGAGCGCATCGCGCAGGAAAAGACTGCTCACAAGGTCCGCCTCGAGCTTATCAACGCGCGAAGATACACACCACACGATGCGAAACAGGTTGACAAACTCGTGCGCAAGAAGAATATCAAGTCTGCGTCGCCTTGGCAACGACGCAACTGGAAGGCTGAAAAAGAGCAGCGGCAGCGACAAGAGACAGCTCAGCAATTCCAGAGCACGGTGGATCTCAAACCTCCCGCGAATGCGAAGTCAGCCACCTGCTTGACGAGAACGACCACGAATCAGGCAACCGATCTCGCAGTCAAGAGAACTCCCAGCAGCAACAACCGCAGCACGAGCGTTGCGCCTCGCTTTCGGGATATCGAGACTGTTGAGCGCGCGACGCAGGACACTCTTACAGGTGTGAACTCGCACGATCTGCTCGTGCGCTGTTCTGAGATCCGACAACGCGCGGACAAGCATGCCGCGGAACTCGCACAATACCGCGACCGATTCATGGAGGACGAAGCTGCATGGGAGCGCATGCGGCAAGACCCAACCAATCTCGTGCGCAAGCACCTCGCACGCCGCCTCTATGAGCACGCGCAAGAGGTGCAGATCGGCAGCACGCAGATCTTCTACTCCTCGCTCTTTAACAGCGCATGATGTGATCATCTACTTTGCCTGCGAAGGAGGCTGCGCTGTGGCTTGCTCCTCTTCATGCTGTTGCTGTTGTTGCGTCTTGAGCGTCTTGATTTTCCTTGGTGATTGCGCACCCAAGTCTTTCGCGTCAGAAGCGAGCGATAGGCTCGGCAGATCGCGCTGTTTCCCCCCTGCGCCGACAAAAGATGAGGACGCTCCATTGGCTCGAGGAGAGAACGAGAGATACTTGTGTTTGTCCAAAGGAGTCAGCGCTTCTGTATCCGTGGTGCCAGAGTTGGATCCGCGACTTGGTGAAGCCTGCGGGCTTTCTCTTCCTATCACAAGGTCAGTGCCTTGTTGGTCATCGACGTCGTCTCCACTGCAGCGATTCTTCTTTTCGTCTCGGGTCAGAGAGCTGTCTGATGCCGCAGGCTGCTTCTTAAACGGGTTTCGGAACTTGGACTGCGATGTCTGCTTGACTGGCGAGCTGGGAGCGGACTTGCTGTCCTGTGCAGCTTGCGGCTTCTCGACGCTTGACTTCGGAGGCAGTCGTATCGATTTGCTGTCGAGCATCGCTGCTGACGTCGCCACAGTCGTCGTAGTTGCGACACTGCTTGTGAGTGAGGAACACCGGATGGTCTCGGCGTTTAGCGGGTCAAGCTTGGAAAGTGTGATGTGGAGGTTGCTCGAATCTGCTGTGGCACCTTCACTGATCAGAATCGAGCGATCGCGCAGCGGAGAGCGACTCGCGATCGTTTTCCTGTAGTTCGGCTGTGGATCTGCTCGCGTACTGCCAGGATCGTCGGTATTCTTCACACCATTCACGGTTGTGTTGACTTTGAGAAGGGAGTGCGAGCTGCCCCCGATGACACCGCAGCCTAT
>JAASFW010000242.1:0-27513 GCA_023334005.1 Globisporangium orthogonon | reverse complement strand
TCCTTGGGCGACGCCGAGCTTCCCGGCTTTCTCGTCTTCCTTCTTCGCCATAAAGTGCATCATCTTGGCCCTCGGCTCGACTTGCGCGGCGGCGGTGCTCCAAGTTGCTTGAAGTGCTCAAGTGTTCGAATAAAATCGGATGGTTTGCGTTGCTTTCACGTCTTGATCTAAGTCCAAAGCGTGCGCCAACTGTATGGTATACGCATACTGCAGGTGCGTTTGTGGCTGTTGTTTGGGGAGGTAGCTTTGCTGACATGACACACATTTATCTCCTCGACGCGTTACGAACAGCTCGCTTCCAAGCACTCAAGTCATTCAAGATCCCAAGCACCGCCGCCGTCGCGCCTTCTCCAAGATCCAAGTCTCCCCCATCCACCCACACCCAGGAGACCTAGGTCTTCAAGTTGCGGTAGTGTGAAGATCGCGAGCGCCGTCGGATTGACACATGGATATATATCGCGTGCAGTGCTTCGAGACTCCCAACTGAGTGCCCTCGACTACGCTCCTCGATCTTCACGTCACATCATCTTCGGGATATCTTAACGTGGAGTTGGCAGCAGAGCGCGGCCTTCGACTTTCGACATCACCGGCGTCTCCTTCACGACGTAAGGCAAAGTGTAGCCTGCATTCGTGCACGTACGAGGATACCGGCAGTCGCCAGATCAGCTGTCTCCGGGGAAGTCCCCCGCCGTCCTCCAGTGAGTCTCCAGTGAGTGAGCGTACAGCTTCCTGGACGAGATCGAACGATGGGAGCGAGAGTGTTCCATTGCTGGGTCTAGCCCCAGTGTCTGGAAGAACCGCAGCCCAAGATGTCAGACAGCTCCTAGGTTTCCAAGAATTGTCGACCTCAAGGGTAAAACCAACAGCGGAAGGGTCGCAAATTGGTTGTCCGTTTCGACGCTAATCGTCGTCCGTTATATGGCTCTCCACACTCGTTCGTTTCACGTGCGTGGCAGGCAACTTGGACTTCATACTTCGCACTTCACACTGCTGGCGACGCCCACACAAAGCTCACTTCTCGTTTTCCCGAGCTCGGCCCAGTCCGCCCGCCCGCCCGCCTCCTTCTTCGTCCGAAGCCTCTTTCGCTATGCGACTCGCGTCGATCGTCGCCTTCATCGCGCTCGCCGCCTGCGCACTCTCTGGCACCTTTGCCGAAGAAGCTGCTCAAGTGCATGTCCGAATCGTGAGCCACGAGCACAAGGACGCCGCGACCAAAACCAAGGCGCAGCACACCACTGCCGTGCACAGAGCGCCTGTTGCTCCCGTTAAGGCTTTTCGCGGCGCAGCCCACCCCAAGCCCGAGACGCCAGCTAACACCAACCGACCTGATCTCCCCGACACGCCAGCTAACACCAACCAGCCGAGTCTTCCCGACACGCCTGCTAACACCATTCAGCCAGAGCTCCCCGACACGCCCTCTGACACCACCCAGCCCGAGCTCCCCGACACGTCTTCTGACACCACCCAGCCCGAGCTCCCCGACACGCAGACTGACACCAGCCAGCCTACTGACATTCCCGAGGAGCACACTACGCCTCCCACGCCGCAGGGAGGCGAAAATGATGATGAGGGGGGATCAGCCACCGCTGGTGCCGACGATGACGTTGACGATAGTGTCGACGAAGGAGATGAATCCGGCGAAGGTTCGGGTAATGACAGTGCGGCAGATCTTTCGGACCTGACGGAGGCCGCCATGTGGGAGGCGTCAGGAAGTGGCGAAGTCGACGGAGGCAACGAAGGCAGTAACGGCAGCGGAGTAGAGGACGCACAGACTACGGCTTCTTCAAAGAAGTCATTCAAGGTTGGCGGTCTCGGCAGGGTTCTTGGTCTTAAGAAAGCCAACTCTGCTAAGGTTGCTCACGTGCCGAAGAAGGAAGCTCACGTGCCGAAGAAGGAGGCTCACGAGACCAAGAAGGCTGCTCATGAGACCAAGAAGACTGCTCATGAGACCAAGAAGGCTGGTCACGAGACCAAGAAGGCTGGTCACGAGACCAAGAAGGCGGGTCACGAGACCAAGAAGGCGGCGGCGCCTGTGCCGAAGAAGAAAGCGGCTCATGGAAACTTGAAGGCGCACCACATGTGAACGAACCACACTACCCAGCGCCGGTCTCTTTCCTGCGTGCGTGCGTGCGCACTCGTGGCGTCTGAGCCGTTGAAAAATAGCTGCTGTATATGAATCACACGCGCGATCTCTGAAAGAATTCCCATGTCATCATTATGCGCTCCTGAAGATCTTGCTTGTGACGCGAACTGAACTGCCCACTGCCGCCGCAGCGCGTGCATCGTGCGCGAGTTCGTCGGCCGATGTGCTTCCGGAGTTTGGTGTTGCTCACACCACCAACAAGGATGGCGGCCGTTTCAAGAAAAAGTGTAGCCATTTCGGGAATCGTCGTCGAAGGTTTCAAGTGGGCGTTACGCGACTGCCCTCGGCGTGTGCACCGCGTGTTGCTTACCTTCCTACACGCTCTCAGCATCAGTCTTGAACCTACTTTCTTGCACGCAAGCAGCAGCAACCAAGCAAGCAAGCACCGCGCCCATGAAGTTCTCCGCCGCGGTCCTGGCACTGGCGTCCGCCTGTGCGGTGCAAGTCGCTGCGGCGGCGTCTCGCGTCGACCACGCACCGGTGCCGCTGCAGGTGAACCACCAAGCCGACGCGCGCGAGTGGAGGGCGCCAGTCGTCGACAGGACGTCTCCGCGCGAAGCCACCGGATGGGCTATGCAGCAGAATCCCAAGCTCGCTGGACAAATGCCACGCCGTGAGTCCCAGGGCGACAACCGAGCGGCGTCGGCCAAGACACCCACAGCAAAGTCCAAGAAGTCCAACAAGAAGAAGAGCAAGGGGGAAGAAGTGGCGCGCGCCTCAGCGCCGCTGAAGAAACCCACGAAACGCAGTGACGACCACAACGATCGTAAGAAGAGCAAGGCAGTCAATACGACCAGAGGAAAGGTGCCGCACGACCGCAAGGACAAGAAGAGCCCGACGACAGGTGTGCGCCACGGAGATTCGCCTGCTGCGGACGAAGACCTGCACGCTACTGCACTGAGCGACACGCACATGCGTCAGCACTTCAACGCCGCGCAGGTCGAGAAGGAAGCGCGCACCGTCGGCGCGGCGGTGGTGACGCATATGGCGGAGGCGTTCCGCGACGAGACGTCCAAGTCGCTGGCGTTCACCGGTGGGATCGCGGGCCTCGGCATCAGCGTGCTCGGCACGGTCGCCGCCGTCGTAGCGCTGTTCCGCCAGCGCAGCGAGTTCGCCGAGGTGGAGCTCGAGAGCGACCTGCCGGAGGACCTCGAGTCGGGTCGCGTGGCCGACAGCTCCGTGCTGGCGGCGGCGGCGGCGGATGGCGCCAGTGGCGAAGTCGAGGACGGCGAGTGCGGGAGCGCCGAGAGCGAGAGCGGCGGAGACGACGCGGCGCGGCGTGTGGCGCTCCAGGCGGCGCGCGAGGGAGGCGAGGCGGCGGCGGAGGAGGAGAGCGAGGGCAGCGTGTAGATGTTTCCCAGCAGAGCGAATTGATGTTTGGATGAACTTGCCGATGTGATGAACATTCCAACTGTAAATGGCAAAAAATGACGTCACTGGAAAAATCCGGCTAGGTACGATTCGAGGCGCCAGAGCTTCTCAGCCGCCCAAGCAGAACTCCTCGCTCACTCATTCGCCAAGAAACTCCAAGCAGCACCCAGCAGCAGCAGCTCCAAGCAGCACCAGCACCACCCGGACACACGCCATGCTCCGCCGCGTCCTCAGCTCCTCCACGGCCACTGCGCGCCGCGCCGCCTTCGCCGCGCAGAGCGCCACTCTGCGCCGCGGCATGGCCACCGTCTCGAGCGAGATGACGGTGCGCGACGCGCTCAACACGGCGATGGACGAGGAGATGGAGCGCGACGAGCAGGTCTTCCTCATCGGCGAGGAGGTCGCGCGTTACAACGGCGCCTACAAGGTGTCCAAGGGTCTCTGGGACAAGTACGGCGACAAGCGCGTGATCGACACGCCAATCACGGAGATGGGCTTCACGGGCCTTGCTGTCGGCGCCGCCTACCACGACACCAAGCCCATCGTCGAGTTCATGACGTTCAACTTCGCCATGCAGGCCATTGACCAGATTATTAACTCGGCCGCCAAGCAGTACTACATGTCGGCGGGCGACATCAGCGTCCCGATCGTCTTCCGCGGCGCCAACGGAGTTGCGGCTGGTGTCGGTAGGTAATTGCTTTGATGGAGGCTGCTGCTCTTCGCTCGCGTGGCGGTGGCTGACGTCGCTCGCACGCTGTGTCTCTGTGCATCTGACTACTCGCTTCTGCAGCTGCGCAGCACTCGCAGTGCTTCGCGGCGTGGTACGGCTCTGTGCCGGGTCTCAAGGTCGTCGTGCCGTACGATGCGGAGGACGCCCGCGGCCTGCTGAAGGCTGCGATCCGTGACCCGAACCCTGTCGTGGTGCTCGAGAATGAGCTCCTCTACGGCACGACGTTCCCAGTGAGCGAGGAGGCCCAGTCGAAGGACTTTGTGATTCCGATCGGCAAGGCGAAGATCATGAAGGCGGGCACGGACGTGACGATTGTCGCGTTCTCGCGCATGGTCGGTCACGCACTCGAGGCGGCGGCGGCGCTCGCGAAGGAGGGCATCGACGCGGAGGTGATCAACCTCCGCTCCATCCGCCCGTTCGACCGCGAGTCGATCATCGCCTCGGTCAAGAAGACCAACCGCATCGTGTCGGTCGAGGAGGGCTGGGGCCAGCACGGCATCGGCGCGGAGATTGCCGGCATCATTATGGAGACGGAAGCGTTCGACTACCTGGACGCTCCGCTCGAGCGCGTCACGGGCACGGACGTGCCGATGCCGTACGCGGAGAACCTGGAGCGTATTTGCGTGCCGCAGGTCGAGGATATTATTGCTGCTGCCAAGCGCGCGACCTCGCGCAAGCTGTAAGACGCGAATACACGAGAGAGGGAGAGAGCAAGCGCATGAGCGAGATACTTCAGCACGTCCAATTGACCCGTCGCGTAGCGTCTCGCGAGCGGGGGGCGGCAGGTAGTAGATCCGCCTACTCCAGCGCTGTGTGAGCGATGGCAGTAGCAGATGAGCGAGCGTGAGCTCGGCATGTGGACGGAAGGAAGTCACGTTAAGCAAATGAAAGAGCGGAGTTCTTCGTCCGTGTACACCGTGCATCGTGGCGTCTCCTCTCGTCTGTTCTCACAGTACTCTGCAGCCCAAGAATGCAGTCGGCTAACTTAGTGGCAGGCAGGCAGCCTTCGCTGCTCAGAAGCCAAACTCGCCGAAGAAGTCGACGTCCTTCTTCTTCGGCTTCTCCGCAGGTGCAGCGGGTGCTGGTGCAGCAGCCGGAGCAGCAGCAGGAGCCGGCGAAAAACTGGCTGACCCGCTCGACGATGGAGCGAAGCTCGCGTTGACGCTGGAGCTCGAACTGGAGAATGCAGAGGACGACGATGACGACGACGAAAAGCTGTTGGCGTGCGGGCTCGAAAGCGACGGGGCCGCCGCCGTCGACGCCGTTCCACCGAACGAGTTCGCCTTCAGCATCGACGACTGGCTGCTTCCGCCGCTAAGCTGCGAGTCCAGCCACGAGTCGTTGTCGTGGTCTCTGCTCGAGTTGCTCTGGCTGCCGATGCCCGTATACTTGCCGGTCGGCGCGAGCCCCGAGTTGAAGCTCGGGAACTGGCCACCGCTGCCGCCGTGGCTAGCCGACGATGACCCGTTCACGGTCGAGTCCACGACAGTCTGGGCCGTCTTCCACACAGCCGAAGCGCCGGTCGAGAGCGCGGACCAACCGGTCGACGCGGCGGACGTCGCCGTCGACTTGACATTGTTCGTGAGCGAAGGGTCCGTGATCGTACTTTGTACGTAGGACCAGCCGGACGACACCTTCGCGCCGATGTCTTTGTCCTTCACGAGACTCGCAGCCGTGCTCGCAGCAGTCGACGCAACCGACGTCACCGTGCTCGTAAAGTACCCAAACGCGCTGGAGAGGTCCGGGACGCCCCCCGAGCCCGCTGGAGCGCTCGTCTCACCGCTGCTGCCGATGCCCTGCATGCCGTTGCCGCCAAACTTGGCCTGCATGCGGGCGCGCGCTTCGTCGCGGAGCCGCATCTGTCGGGCGACGTAGTCCTGCTCTGACTCGCCCTTGAGCGCCTCCACGCCACGCGCATCCGAGCTCCCGCCATTCGAGAACGACGACCCTGCGCTGCTCGACGGCGCGCTGCTAGGGTCCCAGCGCGGGAGCGACGGTGCCGAGCGGCCCTCCACGAGCGCGGTCAGACGCTGGCGGTACGCTTCAGCCTGCGGGGTGTTGTACTTCTGGGTGATCGAGAGGTTCGTGGGCACGCCCGCCGCCGCGAAGGCCTCACGGAACTTGTCGTTACCGCCTTGCTGCACAGTCGTGCGTACACAGAGCGAGAAAGTCGACGTATGCGGAGTGAGTGCAAGAAGAAGAGCCTATCGCTGCCAAAGAAGTGCTCCCGCCGACGCACCTGCATCTGCTGGACCTGCTTGTCCGTCCACGAGTCCATCGTGACGGAGCGCACGAAGGAGATGTGGACGCCGAGTCCGCGGTGGCGTCCTGAGCACTCGAGGCACATGAACGTCCCGTAGGAGACGGTGGCCCACTGTGGATACGGCGCGTCACAGTCCACGCAGCGCTGGGTGGGCGAGAGAACGAGGAGAAGAACGAGTTTGTCAGTCGCGGTGGTAGGGGGCGCCACTCAAGTCCTGCCAGTGGTGCCGCCGCGCACGTTGTTCCCGGGCAGCTTGCGCAGCTGCTGCTGGGTCTCCATGGGCATCTGGTGCGCCTCGGACGCCATCGTTCGCTGGTCGGGTGGGAGGTAGTGGAAGTGGTGGTCGGCGACGCGGCGGCGGCGGCGGAGGAGGAGGAGGAGGAGGAGCTCTTCGCCTCCTTTGCTCGCTGGTTCGCGCGCTGGCTCGTGTGTTCGTGTGGCCGCCGCGTGGTCGAGAGAACTAGCTACAAATACAGGGCACGGAGCTAAAAAAAAGCGCGAAACAAGCGGATCAGCCGATAGTGACGAAAGCAGCTCGTGACGGTACGGATCTATTCCCAGAAAGATCAGTGGTACTTTTTCTGGAAAGAGACTGTGCGGGTCTTCTTGGGCCTTTTGAGCGCCTGGTAGAACACCAGGTTCACCGCCACAGCCCACGTGAGCACGAGCGCCACGTACGTCGCCAGAGCGTTGTAGCCGCTGCCGCAGATCATGTACCACGAGTCCTCGTAGTGGAGCTGCGTGAGTGGGTAGTTGCAGAAGTTGAACTCTTCGTCGAACTCGTGCACGCACAGGAACTTGTTGCGGATGTGCGAGAGCCCGATGAGCGAGTAGATCGTCTCGCGCTCCGAGCAGTCCCCGAGCGGCTGGTGGTGGCCGTGCGACACGATCACCGACGGATCGATGAACGTCACGAGGATCACCACGATGCTTGAGTACACAAACACCATTTGGTTCACGGCGTGGTCGAGGCAGCTGTACAGCCAGTCGCTGTCGTACGCATCCACGGGGTCGAGCGAGTCTTCGATGTGCGGTTCGTCGCGCTCTCGGTCCGCCATCCACAGCAGCACCAGGCTGATGCTGATGAGGAGCGCGAAGCACACCTGCATATACCAATATCCACATTCTTCCGTCAGCTTTCTTGCCTTGTACAAGACTGCTATAATGGACGAGCATGCACGCGAACCGGCGTGTGAATGCCGAGCAGGTGCGCGAAGACGTGGTAGAAGAGGATGAGGAAGATCACCGCGAAGAGCATCGAGAAGAGCTGCATGAGCGCCACGTAGCCCCACTCCCGCTTCCAGAACTCCTGCTCGTAGTACGCGCCATTTAGCATGCAGCTGCGGATAGTAATGCAGTTCACAGGGCCATTAGCATCCGTAAACCGCCACCAACTGCAGGAGCAATTACACCCCAGCGCAGCACCAGCAGCACGCGAGACGCGTCACTGACCTGCGCAGCGTATGGTGCGCCGTGAGGAACGCCATGCTGACGAAGAAGTGGTAAAAGAGGATGTGGAACGGCACGCCGTAGAACCGGTCGTGGAGAAGCGGGTCTGTGTCGTGCCACGTCCACCAGAGGAACTTGGCACCGAGCAGCTCGAAGGGGAACACCAACAGCACCGTGAGCACGCCCATCGCGAACGGCTGCAGGAACGCGTCGATGCGCAGTCGCGACGTGGCCACGAACGCCCTGTGCGCGGCAACAGCCGGCGGTCAGCTCCGAGTCCTTCCCGGGTCGGCGAGACGCTCGAGACGAGGGGTTCACGTACATGTAGTAGAACTGCGCGTGCATGAGCACAAAGTAGGCAGGCAGGCGCTCGGGGACGAGCATCACCTGCGGATGGCCAGGCATTAGCCGGTCGGCTGCGCACAGCACTAGCGCTCGCGCCACCCAAGAGCATACACGCACCAGCGCCTGCGCGTGCCAGCGCTTCTGGCCGAAGAAGACGAGCTCCACGACGGCCGCGAGCAGCGCCGCCGCCGCCAGCATCGTGGCGCTGCGCTTGCCGGACGAGTGCACGTGCAGCAGCAGCAGGAAGGCGCAGAGCCAGGACGCCACCTCGATCGTGAGCAGCGACACGTTCTCCTGCAGCAGCGCCACGAAGGCCACGGTCACCACGCGCGCCGGCACCATCGCCTCCCTTCCTTTGGCACTCGGGACGCTAATTCGCTACGATTTAGAACGCAAATCGAGGTTTATTAGCGCCAACGCAAAAACGAGCGGCCATGTTCAGTGCTCAGTTCGACTTGCGCGCGTGGGTCGGCGGCGCGAACGCCGAGAAGACGCGGTAGCCGGCGACGACGAACGCCGCGAGCAGCAGCAGTCCGACCAGCAGCTTCGCCGGCGAAAAGACAACCGCCGCCGCGCCGCCCGCGGTGCCTCCGCTGCCCTCGCGCGCAGAGACCGGCGCGGGGGCTGGCGCGCCGTGCCACAGCTGCCCCACCTTCTCCTTCCACGTGGCGCTCGCAAGTGCGCCGCCGCCCGCTGCTGCTGTTGCCTGCGCCGCGTGCTGCGGCACTGGCGGATCCTTCGCGCGCGGCCGCGGCAGGTAGCACGTCACCCCTTCGTACTCTGCGTCGCACCGGCACTCGCCGTTCACACAGTCGCCGTTGCCGCTGCAGTGCTCGCGGTAGACGCACACGACCTTCCGGTCGATCGCCGGCGGGACTACCTGCTGCTCCGCGTACCCGCTCGAGAGCGACTTGAGGTAGCGGTCGAAGGCCACGTCATGGGCCGACAGACTCGTGTCCATGAACCTCGAGTGGTCTCTCTCCAGGTCCGGGAACACCAGGTTGAAGCGCCCGCGCCGCGCGTACTCCGTCGTCGACTCGTACAACCGCCGTGCGACGTCTGGTGGGAACCACCCAGCGCACGACCAGCACGCGGTGTCCCACGTGCGCGTCTTGTCGCTGCACTTCTGCGCGCAGAACGCGGCGTCGGTTGGTCGGAAAAACTGGTCGAACGGCTGCTTCGCTTGCGGGTGCACCCCGAGCATGTTCACCAAGTCGAACACCATTCGTTTCTTGATGGCTTCATCGGTGCCGAACACCGACTGCTCGGGTGCTAGCGACGGGTTTGAGCTCACCTTCGTGAGCCACGGCTTGCCCATGTCGTCGAGCTCCATATCGAACTTCCACAGGTCGAAGAACCTGTCGACGAGATCCGTTTGTTCCACGTCCGCCTCCTTCTCTGTCTGCGAGCGCTTGAGCTTGCCGACCTCGCGCTGGAAGTGGCCGCGGTTGCTCACGATCGTACGCACGATCACGTCGTCGATCTCTCGCTGCAATCTGCGCGTGTCGAGTCCCTTCATCATAATGTAGCGCTTCACGACTGCCCACGCGTTCGAGCCTTCGCGCTCAGGAGAAGGGAACTCTCGGAACTCGCGCTGGAGCTCGGGGAAGTCCCACGGCGGGAGGGACTCGGCGAAGTCGTACGCGCCCCGATCACTGTTCGCGTCCAATGTCGGCGGATACATGACTTTCGCGATCTTGACAGCCGCGTGGCTGAACACGTACACCCGCAGCGGGTCCAGCGAGGTGACAGCGACGTAGAAGCCGACGCTGAACTTGTGACCGTCCAGCAGGTACGGCTCGATGTACCCCGACACATCCACCCGCTTGCCAGCAAGCGGCCCCGCCAGCTTGGCCGCCAGCTCCTGCTCCGTGACGACCACCTCGGCCGGCGTCTGCGCACTCTCGTCCCCACTCGCCGGCTGCTCCCGCACGAGGAAGCGCTGATAGATGAACGGGTCGCGCTCGCGCTTGAGCTCCAGCTCGTTCCGCTTGGCGACCTCGGGGAACGCTTGCGCCATGCGCACCTCGTCGCGCGGCAGCAGGAAGTAGTTCGGCACGAAGTTGAAGTAGAAGCGGCCGTGCAGCGCCTGGCTGCGCTGCACGTGGTCCGCGAGTTGGTCGGCGGACGTGAGGCGGTCGGCGCCGGGCAGGTGGTTGATCGCCGCGCGGAAGCTGTTGGGGACGCTGAGCTCGCTATACGCGGGCGCCGCGGCCACGCTCCACACAAGGTCAACCTCGCTGCTCGCCGCCGCCAGCAGCCCCCAGCGCCCGTGCGCGTCCTGCTCGTGCGCGGCAAGTGGCTGGAACTGCTCGACACCGAGCGCCTCGAGCGCCGCGAGCAGCAGCTGGTGCTCCTGGCGCGGCTGCTCCGGGAAGAAGACGCGCGCGCGCCTCGCGGGGGCCGCCGCGTCGCCCGCGAGCGCTGTCGCGGCCGCCAGCAGCAGCAGCAGCTCGCAGGCGGGGCGCATGGTCAGTCTGCTTCGGATTGGCATCTGGCTCGCCTCACCTCGCGTGTTATTAACGCGTTAATAACGCGGGCCGCGCAATTCGCGCAGCCCCGAGCGACGCACCAGCATGCAGACCGCGAGAGCGCGAGGAGCGCGCGGGACGCATGGCAGCACTAGCAAGACTAAGAAGAGAAGAATCTGCCGCACGTCGCATTATCCGTTCGCGCAGCTGCAGCGGCGCGCATGTAAACTGGCGGTCTAAGCGGGTGGTCGGACGACGGGGCGTCTTCCCGTGGCGCGGGCTCTAGAGCTTGGGGATGACGATCGACGCCTCGCGGAAGGCGCGGAACGGCGCGAGGCCCGGGAACTGCAGCTCCTTCATCATGCGCTGGAACGCGGCGTTGGGCGACGCGGCCGCCGCCGACGCGCCGCTGTGCTTGAGCGCCGCCTCCACAGGCGACGCGGTCACGCAGCACGCGCACGTGTGGAAGCCCTGGCGCTGCTTGTGCTTGGGGCTGCGGTCGCAGATGACGTACACCTTCCCCCGCCGGCGCACCACCTTGCAGCCGTCGCACATGCGCTTCACGGACGAGCGCACCTTCATCGTCACCTGCCGGGGCTGTTCGGGCTTCTTGACACTTGCCGCTGGGAAGTCGAAGGAAACTGAGCCACAAAACCAATCGCTGCACGCGAGGCAAACACACGTAGTGAAGAAATCGAGGCAGCACTCGCAAACAAACAAAGACAGATTGGCAGTCGCTACTTGTATGTAGAAGTGGAGATTGAGAGACAAATATTCATGTATACCTAAGGTTTGTATAACATTGTCGAAGCACACGAGTGCATTGCCGACCCGCGTGGTGTGCACGCGGGGCGGCACTACTGGGCATGATGCGCGCCGGCAGCGCCATGCCGCTCTCTGTGCTTGCGTCTCCCGGTTGGCAGCTGGCATCTCCCGCGCTTGTCGCTCGCCCGCCGCCGCATCTTCCTGGCCGCCTTCGCTCGTGCAGTCGGTCGCTACATGAAGCGCTGCAAGAAGGCGGCGCCTCTCGTGGTCACGACGCCCACGAGGATGCCGACAGCGAAGAGCGCGCCCATGGAGCTAAAGTACTCGAGCATGCGCAGCGCCGTGCTCTCCTCGGCCGCTCGTCCTTCGCCCACCCAGAGCGCGGTGAGCGCCTGGCGGTTCGACCAGATCTTCTCGGCCAGATACGACGTCACGGCCACGGCGGCGACGCGCGTGAGCAGCGACGGCTGGTCGCTCGGTGCGGCGGCGCGCTGGTCGGCGCGCGGCGGGGCGCTGCGGGCGCTGGCGCTCTTCTTGGCCATGGCTGACGGGTTGATTACGTGAACCCGCAAGCTGGCGGGGCGCTGGGGGCGCCGGAGCTGTTGTTGGCCATGGCTGACGGGTTGATTACGTGAACCCGCAGCCGGCTGGCCGAAAAGGCCGGCGTGGCACGAAAGCTCCTGAGAATTACCGTTCTCGCTGCAGCCTTTCACCGGCTTTGGCGCAGGAAACATGGCGCCGCCGAGCCGCAAGCGCGCCGCGCCCGCCGCCGCCGGCCGCCCGCCGCGCCGCGCGCGCGCGCTGGCGCCCATCACCGAGGACGCGGAGCTGCCCAAGGCGCTCAGCGCCACGAGCACCGGCACGCAGATCAGCGAGTCACCCGAGCGCAAGGCCGCGACGGCGCTGGGCACGCGAAGGCGGCCGCCGAGCGCGCGCGAGCTGGCGCAGGCGGCGCACGACAAGCGCCGACAGCGCGCGCTGCAGCTGCTGGAGGAGCTGGAGGCCAAGGGTGCGAGCCTGTCTTCTGCTGCTGCTTCCTCTTGTCACAACGGCTGGCGGCACTGACTGGGCGGTGGCTTGGGGCGCGCAGTCGAGCGGCGCTGCGAGGAACTCGCGAAGGAGACGGAGGACAAGGTGAAGGAGATGCGCATGGAGCTCAGGGTGCAGCTCATGTTCCTGCCCGAGGCCGTGCGCAAGATGCCGTGGAAGACGTTCATGGAGGACTTCGGCGGGCGGCTCGAGAACGTCATCCAGAACGTCAAGGACCAGGACTACCGGCACTACGTCGCCGCGTCGCCGCTCAAGGTGCAGAGCAGCGCCGAAGCCATTCGCCCGCCTCCAATCCGAAACGCCAGCCAGCTGCCTCCGCGCCCGCTCGCCACTCCAGCAGCGCTCAGCAAGCGCCTCCATGCGTTTGAGACGCCATCGTTCACACCGTACACTGGCGGCGGCGGCGTCCCTGGGGTGCGCGCGCTCTCTCTCTCTTCTTTTGGATACGCACTTAAACCGTCTGACAAGTACCTCTCTCGCCATGAATATACGATCAGACGGTGCTGCGGACAGCGCGCAAGGGCGAGACGACCTACTCGATTCGCGGCTCCCCGATCGTCCCAGACACGGTCGTGAAGGCTCCGATGGGGTCGCTAGTGGCCACGTTCGGCGGAAACAACACGGATCCGACGGCGTGCATAACGCTGGACGGTGAAGCTGCGCTCGATCTGTCCAATCCAGAGCAGCTGAGCGAAGAATCGCGCGCGCAAGCGAAGGCGAAGATCCAGGCGCTCCAGGCAAAGCTTGACGCGCTGCTGAAGCAGTACAAGTAGCTGGACACGCTCGCTCGCTCGCCGTCCTTTTCTATTTCAAAACGAGCGACACGAAGTACACCCACACGGACAGGATGCAGTTCGGGTACCCGCAGACATACACTGCGAGTGCAAACTCGACGTTCGCGCGCTCGTTCCGGTGGATGTTCTGCACTCCATACACAATAAATAGGGAATTAGGATAATGGAAGTCAGCAAGCTTTGGAGAGTGCAAGACGAAATCTACACACACACACGCACACGCACGCACACGTATACCCGCGCGACGCACCGTGTTCCTCACCAACTCGACGACTTTCTGCAAATCTGTGAACGTCGAGTTGAGTGGCATCCCGCTGATGTCCTTGGTTTGCTGCAGCTCAAGAAGAACGCTCGCAGTCCTGTCAGCGTCCTCACTCCGGGTTTGGTCTCCCTGCATATGCCGCTCCAAATGCTCCAGGTGTACTCGCAGGCGCATGCCCACGTCGATGTTGAAGGTTGTAGTCGATCGACTGCTGCGCCACCTCCGGATCTCCAGCTTGAGGGTCTCACGTATCTCCATCTCGACGCTCGCCACATACTCGCTTGACGTCTCCTCGAACGCAAGGGCTCTCACCTGCACGCACGGTAGCACAAACTTGTCCCGCTGGATCGTCGTAGGATGGAAAAATGGCTTCCAAGCCTTAGCATTCGTCTCGATGTCCCAGGTCAAGTCCCGGAAGCGCTGAGTCTGTTGCACATTCGCGAAGATATTTTCACTTGAAACAACAAGCGATACGTCTTGCATCGGACACCGCTCGTCCCACACGTGATACCCGACTCCAGTACTGGCATTCCAAAGCACACTTCGCTGCGGGATCTTGTATACGTCTTGGCGGAGTACGTACACACTCTCGCCCTCCGGAACCGCGCGTCCGATTACGAGGTAGTTTTGGAGATTGGGATCGTTACGGTCCAGCCAATGGAAAAAGTTGCAGAGTAACACCGCGTGCTCCTCGTGATCTCCGGCGTTGATGCCGAGAAATTCTTGCGACGTACTCCAGATGTCCTTCTCTCCGTCAAATAGATGCCAGTCGTCGAGGAACGGGATCAATTTCACAAACCGTACGAGCATCTGCAGCGTTATCTTCGAAGCGGAAAATGGACCTACTCGAGGCGGCTGCTGAACACCAATGTACTGCGATAGGAATGAATTTCCATTGCTCAGATTGCGCGCAAATACGCGGAAGTTCCGGCACTTGGTCGCACTGTTTGTATGTTGTGTCTTCAACATCCAGTCAGTCGCATAGTTTGCTAGCCTCTTGTTAGAGTCACTTGTGTCGTGGCTGCCCAAGGATGCGATCGCGGGTTCATACATCTTCACTGGTAGTGGTAGCAGAGGATCGAGCGTCATCATCACACTGACAAATGTTGCTTCTCGACTGCTTTTTTTAATCCCGCCTTCGTCCACGTCATCGTTTCCCAACGGTGATCTCAAAACCTGGCGTGGGGTCATATCATCTGCCGAACTTCGTGGTGTATCAATGCCGATCGGACCGTCGGCATCGGACTTGAGGTTCACGTATCCTAGGTGCTCAATGGGCATATCACAACGAAGCATCGCTTCTAGAGACCCGCTGTTATGATAGAGCGTCGTGAATGGGATGCAGATACCACCAAGAAAGTAGTTCTCCTGGTGGAAAGAGCGCACTTGTGATCCAACGTCGTTCTTGTCATCGGGTGAGATACCCAATTGTTCGCCATCATCTTCGCCTGCAACGATCACTTGATCAAAGAGATTGATTCGGATCTCGTCTTGACAGCGCTGAATCGAGTCCGGTGACCAATCGTCCAGCGGGGGGCGAAATGGCACGACGAGCGTCTCCATCCACACCGGGTTGGAGCTACTTCTGCCAGTGAGCAGCGAGCACGAAGTCCGCCGCTTCTTCTCCTGGAAACAAACTTCGACGAAAATCTGGCTCTCGTAATCTGACGTTTGCTTGAGCGCGTGCACTTTGTTACTTGGTTTGTCCCTGTCATCGTCGTCAGCGCCGCCATCTCGTCCACCTCGCTGCTTTTGGATTGACGAGGATCGCCTATTTGCATTAAGCTCCTGCCACCTTGGAGAACCAAGATCTCTCTGTTTTAGCCGGACAGGCACGTTCGTCCCCTTCTGCACCTGGATGTACACATCACAGCAGTTCGGCCATTCGGCGAGAGCGTTTGGAACAAACCGCCTCGCGGTTTTCGGTCGCAATCGCCGTCGAGGAGCAAAGAGATTTCCGATCGCCGAAAAGTCCATAGTTCCAGGAAAGAGTGGAAGCGGCTGCTCCTGGATTATGCTTGCCAGTGTCTTCTGTTTGTCCTTCGCTATGACTTTGTGTTCTGCAACGAGCTGGTTCTGCTTAACACGGTCGATGAAGTCATGGATCTTGAGTAGATTAAGTTTGTGCTGGCGCTCGACGCTGAAAACTGCACCTTCTTCCGCATCCTCGACTCGAAGCCTGCGGTCGAAGTCTTTGACCTCTGACCGGAGCAACGACAAGTACCTCTCATCTGCTGCGAGCTCACTCTCCTCTAAGGGCACAGGCTCCTCAAAGACTTCATGCTGCCACCTTCCTGCATCAATCCCACCTCGGTTATTGTCTCTTCGGCAAGCTGCAGCTTCGATAAAGCTTGTCCCGTGCTTTGCAGAGTGCTCTTGATCGCGCATCTGCAACAATATGTTGCGCTTCGTAAGCGGTATGCTTGTTGCGAACGGAGCACTTCCTAATAGCTCTGTTTGGCAATACGCCAACGAGCTGGTACGAAACACCGAGCGTGTCGTCAGTTGATCAGATTGGGATCGTAAGTGCTCTTGAAGGCGCATTGTTGACGTGTTGTCGGGATCGTTTGGGTCGAGACTTTTGTCAAGCGCTTTTATGTGAACGAGAAAGTCGTGTTCATAACTGAAGCGGCTTTTGTCGAGACCTTGTCGTGTATGTCGAGTCGATCCGCCGGTGTAGCGCGTTCCGATCACAGTCGCTTTATCATTCTGAATCAGAGCTCTGATTATTGGTGGTCGCTTCGGTGGGAGAAAACATGACGTTACATCGTCGCTCACTAATGCACCTTCATTCTTTGCAATTGCTTGACGAACCCACGCAGTCTTGACGCAGATCCTGCCATGAGGATGTCGGACAAAGTTGGAGTAAAGCGATGAGTTGCGAAACGAGCGATGCCATCTCGACCGCGCGATTGGCGTTGTACTGCTGAACTGATACCATTCGTGGCTTGGTGAAAGACTCGCAACAGAGAGGCGAGAATTCGCGCTGCTGGAATGACTGTCACCCTGCCCTGGCAGGATCATTGGCACGGACGCGGTTGAGATTACAGACCGATACAGGAATCTTTGTTCCAGCACTGTCGCCGAAATCGAATCCGGGAAGTATGGTACCTTGAGATAGAACGTTTCGTCGAAGAGAACTAATCCACGAGGATGATGCGGGTCGCAGCTCATTTCCCGGGTAGTCGTGACAAACGCCTGCTTGTCATTGATGTAAACTACCACATACATCCTGGGCGGTGGATGTTGTTGTCGCCGAGAGCCTCGCGAAAAGGTCGACGCTGACGCGGTGTCTCCGTGGATTTCAGACAACTGTCCGTGGTGCTGGTTGTCCAACCGCAGAACTTGCCGCAGGCACTGGTCTTGAACCTGAAGGACTTCCACACGTTTTGCAAAGTGCGCTACTTGGGTAGCCTTGTTCGTGGTATCTCTGTGGCTGGTGCGTCCATCTTCCGTCATTTTGTTCTCATCCGCAAGAATTTCGACAAAGGCCTGCACTCTTGTTAGACTGATCGGCTCATCGCGCTGGACGATCTTCATACTGCATGATGGCGTGGTAGCCCGCCCGCTCTGACGGTAGCATTCTTGCAGCTCGTTCCATTTGATGTTCAGCTGCTGGTGCAGATGCTGAAGCTTGGTGAGCTCGTCCAGCGCTCGCTCCGAGTCGTAGATTGTCTGGGTCTCCCACTGCGCTGCAGCATCGGTTATCATGGTTGCACGATTGCAGTACGCGTCGACGTACTTGTCAATGCGTTCAAGGTATATCCACCAGGGCTGCTGCTGCTGTAGACGGCCGTATGTAGTGTACATCGACCGGAGTTGCGCGCAGATCCGATCTTCGAGCGTAAAGCATGCATGGTCGTCGAGAACAACTCTGTCGATGCAAATCTCGAGCATCGCTGTTTCGGATGCTTCAGGTCTTGTTTGTATCACTTTCTTTGCGTCAAATGCCGGCATCTTGGAGACCCGAAGAGCGCTCGCAAGCATGCTCTCGTCATCTCTATCTTCAGTCACCTCTCTTCTTACTGTTGAGTGCGACTTGCGGGTATGAATGAGATCGGCGAGCTTAAACGGCGGGTGGGAGATCTCGCCATGATCGGTCTCTTCGCTTCCTTGAGCTGTCGCCTCCCGACGCATCCGCTCCTCCAAACGAGCAAGTGTGCTCGGGTGGATAGTTGCCAGGTGCTCGCGCTTGTCTTCGACAAAGAGCCCGCAGTGTTCTTCAACTTGGACCTCGTGTGTCCATTTCGAGCGGCTTACCCCAAGGCCAAGCGCGGACTGCGTCTGCGGATACGCGACCACGTGCTCTCCGAGTTTCCAGATTCTGCTATCGTGCGTGCCAGCAGCAGATGCAGCGACAGATGCTTTCGTCTTTGGGATGACAGTGAGAGTGCTTGGAGCTACATCTTCGATCACATCATTATCGGAGTCTTGTTGCTGAGGCTCGCCGGCATCCTGCTCTGGTGGGCTGTCCTCCGATTCCGCAGCCGCCGATTGTGTCGACAAGAAGCGATTGTTCGTCAGCGACGAGCTGATCTTTTCGGCGCGCGAGGACTCGCGCTTCTTCTCCAAGTCGTTCCTGCGATCTGTATCGCTCTGAAGACGCGGTCGCACACGGGAGATTGGGGCATCGAGGCTCTCACTCTTGTTGTTATCGTTGTTGCTGCTGTTGCTTCCAGCGTCCCTTTTGGTTGCTACGCTTCGTTGTTTGTGTGACACGGTTGGATCACCCACCTCAGGGGATTGCTCGGCTTCACTGACTGCATTATCGTCCCCGTCCCGCGTGGGGCGCACCATGATGTCTTGTATCGATCCACGCGCCGCCAATGCGATTGCTCGTCAAAGGTCGGCTTGGTGCCGGCAAGACACTTGGGAAGAGTCGAACTGGCGCGATGCCATCGTTGAACACCCCCAAGGACCTCCAGATCGGCGCCAAGCTGCCCAACCTCATCGGCCAGACGCAAGTTGGCGTCGTGCGCGTGCACGATTACTTGGACGGCGCGTGGGGCGTAATTTGCACGTTTCCGCAGACCCACCATCCTGTCTGGGCCACGGAGCTCGGCATGCTCCAGAAGCTCAAGGAGCAGTTTGATGCGCGCAACTGCCGCTTGTTGGCGCTCAACATCGACTCGCTCAAGCGCCAGGAGCAGTTCCTGCAGGACGTGAATGAGACACAAGGCGTGAAGCTGAGTTTCCCGGTGCTTGCCGACGAGAGTGGCGAGCTCTCTCGCACGCTTGGACTTATCTCGCCGAACGCGCCGAAGCACGCTGCAGACCTCCATCGTCTCCCATTTGCGTGCACTATTGTGCTCGACATCGACCTCACAGTGCGCTTCCTCTCCTTCTACCCGATCTACGTCGGCCGCAATCTGTACGAGGTGCTGCGCGCACTCGACGCGTTCCAGCTTGCGGTGCTCAATCAAGTCGTGACGCCGATCAATTGGAAGGTGAACGAGGACGTATTCGTCGAGCCTGAGATCACGAGCGATGCTGCCAGGAAGCTCTTCCCGCAGGGCTTCCACGAGATCAAGCCCTACTTCCGCATCACAGCGTCGCCAGCGATCACAGAGGACAAGTAGAGTGGTGATGTTCATACAGGGTCTTCTCTCTTGCCGCTCTTGTTTGCGTCGCCAGTCTACCGCTGCTCCTTCTTCTAACCCCCTAACTTGCCATGCATCAATCACCTCACAGAGTGGACGGTCCTGATGATGGCGGCTGCTGTTGTTGCTGCTGCTGTTGCTGCTGTTGCTGCTGTTGTTGTTGTTGCTGCTGCTGCTGCAAAATGCGGTGGTGCGTCCCTGCCGGGTTGTCTCGCTCTAGCGCTGGAGGCAGTCCCATCGACCTCTGCTGCTGCTGCATCATCTGCAAGTGGTGGTGTAGCGCTTGATGCTGCAACTGCTGTTGCTGTTGGAGCTGATGGAGGTGATACTCTTGTTGCTGCTGATGGTGATGCTGCGCTTGGGCAGTGTACGATTGCTGCTGCTGCTGCTGCTGCTGTTGCTGTTGCTGTTGCTGCTGTTGCTGTTGCTGCGACTGGAGTTGCTGCTGGTACTGCGAGTGGTGAAGCTGCTGTTGCTGCTGATGATGAATCGCGCTCGAGAATCGGGCGATGTGGGCGGCCATGTCGATCGCTTCTTGGCGAGCTTGCTTCGCCTCCTGAGCAGCTCTCGCAGCCGCTGCTGCAACTGCGGCGGCGCGAGCTGCCTCTTCTTCCGCCCGTCGAGCGAGCCGGTCTTTCTCCATCGCTGCTCGACGCAGCAGCTCCGCTTCTTCCTCGAACCGCATTTGCTGCTGGTACGACCACGCCATCTCTTGCGACTGGAGGTGTGTCGGTGTTGGCGCTGGAGGAGCCGACCCCCGGCTGCTTGAAGTCGTTGTCACCGTCGCCATCGAAGCATTGGACGCCACCGAGCTCGTGCTGTCAATCAGACCTGGCGACTGGTGCGCACTCGTGGCAGTAGAGAGCGCGCGCACGAATGCTCCTCGATCCAGTTGATCGGCTGGAGAAGACTGCGCGCTCGAGCGATGACTCATTGATACCTTCACCTCGTCGCCGTGGTGATGGCCGCTGTTTAGCACAGAGCCGATAGACACACGTGATGACGAGCTTTCGCGCTCCTGCGAACCCACACCACTTGCATCGTAATTGCGTCCAGGATGCCCTTGCTGCTGCTGCGGTTGCTGCTGCTGTGGTTGTTGCTGCTGCTGCTGCATCATAGACGACTGGTGACTAGGACTCGGACGCTCTGGCGACGTGACGTTCAAGAGATTCGACATCAGTCCCATGCGGCTGCTTGTGCTCGCCGCACGGCGCGGAAGCAGGTGGGCGGTTGGACTGCGCGTACTCGGAGACTCATTTGCATCGGAAGTAGCTGCTGCCGGCGGTAGACTTGTCGAAGAGTGGTACTCGTGGTGTGACACCTCACGATGGTCGTTCATCTGGGCGGCTCCGCGAGGAGTCATCACTGTACGCGGGGACTCGGAGTCGTTCAGAATGGACGAGAACGACATTCGACTCGATGGTGGAATGCGGACTGTCTGCTTCGGAGGTGACGGAGCGCGCTCTCCTCGATGCAGCGGCTCTGCCGACTCGCCGCGATACTCCGTCAGTTGAGGCTCGTGCGCCTTCCCCACACTGCTCTCTGTCTTCACCATTTCTCTTCCACCTTCGTTCGCCTGGCTCGGAATGGTCCTACTGGCCACTCCAGGGCTCAACTGGTACAACGACGCCGGAAGTCCCGTCACCTCACGCCGGCTTGCATCCATCGGCAAGTGCGCTGGCACTGGTTGGCTGGGGCTGCCTTTCACGCTCGCCTGCTGTGAAGGGTGCATGCCATGGATCCCGCTGCCTCCAACTGCACCGCCCCCCATCATCGAGAGATTCAGCATCGCTCGCGAGGGAATGTCGCGTCGCGACAGCAGATTGGAGCTCCCGGTCATCACACTCGTCGTCGCGTTGCTACTCTCCGAGCGCATTAAGCTGCTCTCCACGCCAGACGGATCCACCAACCCAAACGGGCGGCCAGCACCACCAGCACCAGCAAGACCCAGCTGAGCAGCTGTTGCGGCTGCAGCCGCGATCGCGTGTGGATGCGAGTGACCTGGAGTCATCGGGTGGTATAGACTCGGAGGAACCATCTCGCCGTAAGAGCTCCGGGCTTGCTGCATCTGCATCTGCACCGTGTGCGAGTGCGCTGCGTGGGCAGCTTGGGCGTGGCTCGGAGCATGGCCCTGCACGACTGCTTGGTGGAGCGAGTGTTGCATTGCCATATGCTGCTGCTGAGCCGAGTGGTGGAAAGCTTGCGGCTGTGAGACTGCGTGAGACCCGGTGTGTCGAGCATACTGCAGCACGCGCGAGCCTCCAGAGCTCTTCATCTGACCGTCGTGATAGGGGCTTCCAGCGCCAATGGTCTGTTGCTGCTGTTGCTGTTGTTGCTGCAATTGCATCATCTGCAAATGATGCTGCATGTTCAGCATCTTGAAGTACCGCTCCGAGTTCGACGCGCCTCCCATCTCCTCGCGTGACAATGACTGCTCTCCGTGCGCCTGCATCATCGCCAGTGTTGCTGTGGACATCTCGACAGGGTTGACTCCGCTTTGAACGCTCGTAGGCGCGACAAAAGATCCATCCAGTCCATGAATGCTGCTCCCAGATTGCGGGCCTGACACGTGCGTCAGCGGCGCAGGCTGAAGATCCGAGGAAGGCGGTGTCGCGTTTCCAGAAGTGTACTCGATCCGCCGCTTCAGAATCTCCTGGAGACCAAGTCGATTCTTGTAGTTCTGATAGTAGTTCTTGATCTGCGCAGCCGTCTTCGTCGGGATATTGTCTGTAAGAGTCGTCCAGTCCTTCCCATGCATCTACGCAGCAAGCAGCAAGCAACAAGCAACATGGTGATCAGTCTGATCGCGTAAAGATCTTTTGTAACTTGTAAACCCGCAGAAACGTACCGAGAAAAACTTCAAAAAGTCCGCCTTCTCTGCATCAGTCCACTTCTGCACGATGCGCTTCGTTGGAACAGTAGCGGACCCACTCATTCCGCTCAGCGTTGCCGCAGCTTGACCCGCGTCAGCCATAAGGAACAGCGGCGCGGCCGCTCCCGCCATTGCTGGGAACGTGCTCGGAGTGGCAGGCGTCGCAGCTGGTTCGATAGGCGGGAAGGTTGGCTGCTTCTCCAGTGTTGCCGGAGACGGCTCCAACTCTACCGGAATCGGAGATGGCTGGCCAATTGGAGGCGAAACACCGCCAGAACTCGGAGCACCACTACTCCGTCGCGCACCCGGAGTCGCACCACCACTCTTGCTGCTCTTCTTGCTGGTTGTAGGGCCACTTTTCTCGTCTGTGCCCACTCGTGGCGAATTGCGACTCGCTGATGAGGCAGACACCACGAGTGCTGGAGGAGTTGGCTTCTTTCGGTTTGGCACTGGAGGCTGGCTCGCTCCAGAAACATTGGCACCGCCTGCAGCCGCAGCAGCCACGGTCGCTGATGATGCAGTCAGAGTTACAGGCTGAGAAGAAGTCTGATCCTGCATCTTTTTCAGCTTGCGCTGCTGCTTCAGCTCCTTCTTCGTCAGCTGAGACGACGCCGTGCCATTCCCGTTTCGCGCACCAGAGCTACCACCGCTCCCTGCCGCACCTTGTTGCTGACTCTTGGATCTCGAGGTTCCATCTTGAACACGCTCTGAGCCATTCGCTCGGCTGCTGCTCGCTGATGTTTTTTCGGATGCACCTTCTTTCTTCTCGGCAGCCTTCGACTCGGCCGGTCGGCGATACCGCTTCAGTCTCTCTGCGACAGAAAGCGTCGACACTTCGTACCCTGTGCTGTACGAGTTGTCGCTCAAGAACTCGGCGAAGTTGATGAGGAACGGTTGCTGCTGGCCTGTCACGAACTGAGCAAGCTTCTGCGAGTACAAGTCGAGCGTCTGTCTATCCGACGCCCCCTCTTCAATCGGCAATTTCTTGCACTCACTTCCATCCCCGCTCGTCGGCACACTGTTCACCACTCCTCCAGCCTCGCTACCGGAAACCAAGCTGATCCCTGTCGCTCCATTCGCATCGCCTGCCGCTGCTGCTGTTGCTGCAGTAGCGGCAGCAGCGTCCTCGTCTTTCTTCGCAATGTTTCGAAGAAGCAACTGCGCTCCGGCGGAGTTGATGATGTTATCGGATGCTTGATGTGACCGGAAGTTTGACTGGTGAAGGAGGAGCCGAGCGACGTGCTCCGGGAACTTCACGCCGAGACAAATGGCAGCACACGCAGACAAGTTCCAGCAGCTCCACGTGTTCTTCGAGCCAGTGCCACGGCGTCTGAGTTGTTGCTCCCGAAGACACGCCTTGTAGTCCAAAACCTTCTTTGTGCGGTAGTAGAACGCGATCACGTCCCCGGTGTTCTTGTTGCACAGGAACGAGGAGATGCGCGCAAAGTTCTTCGGGTACTGGAAGAACTTGTCGATGTAGATGCACTTCTCCAGGTCGTTCCACGGGTTCACATGCATCTCGGCTTTCTCGCGCAGCTTCCAGTCGGCCACAATACCGTTCGTCATGCAGCCCTGACCGTTGCCGGATCGCATAAAGTACCGAGCTCTGCGGGCTTCTGGCGTCACGATCATGTCCGGCACGATCGTCGTCAACGCATTCTTCAAGCGCTTCTTGCGGACCTCTTGGTCGATAAGGGCTTGTGCTTTCGCTTGCTCCAGCTTCTCCAGGTCGCTTCTCGATTGCAACTCCGCACTCGAGTTGTTCGTTAATCGCGATGACGTACGAATAACAGTATGTCCTACCGCACTGCCACTGCCGACAGCAATGTCAGCGCCATTCGCACCAGCATTGATGCCACCGGACACGAAACTCTGTGGTGTGTTCGCGCTGCCTTGGCTCCCACTTGCATTCGCTGACGGTGCGTTGCCATCGCCCAACGTCACCGCGCTTTTCTGCTTCGCCTTGAGTTTTTGTTGCTGCTTTGTTCGCAGTTTCTCTTGGCGCTTGCGGTCCTTCTCCAGCCTCTTCACACGCAGTTTCCACGATTTCTTCAAGTCTACGTATTCGCGAGCCAGCTTCTTCAGATGCTCGTGCCGCAGGCGGTTGCGGGCTCGAACCTTGAGGCGGATGCTGTCTCGGAGCTCCATTCCACGGTCGAGATTCTCCTGGTAGAACGGGTAGTCCGATGGTTGACGGTAAATCGTGGTCACCACGTGGCCACCCGACAGCCGCTTTGGAACTTCGTCATTCGCGACCATCGCTTTGCGCGCATTCTCGGAAAACACCGCCGCCACGAGTTGAACGAAAGCTGGGTCGACCGCGACTTTCGCAGCTGCTGCAGGACTCGATGCATCCGATTCCTCCCCGCCTTCGTTGTTCGCCGCGCCATCATTCGACGCATCGCTTGCGCCACTAGCATTAATGCTCTCACCATCCTTATTAGCTCCGGTTGTCAAACTCGCAGGCTCACTCGCGCTTGGCACATTCATGGCAGCATCAGGAGCTTCGGCGTCCAGAATGACTGATTGCAGCAGCTTGATATGTCGCTTCATGCTCGAGATGCTCGCGTCGAGAGTGTCGATAGATGCCAAAATGTCCTCCTTCGAAGGCTGCGTTGGAGTCGCGGCGCTCTCTTTGACTTCTGACACTTCAGCGAAAGACGCTTCCCTAACTTGCAGGTCACAACTCGCATCACTCGGAAGCTCAAGATTCGGGTTCGAAGCTTCCGATGCACTCGCCTGCACACTTTCGTTTACAGAAGTTGCTTCCACTTCTTCCATCTTGATATCATCTTTGTCTGGCTCCTCGCCGCACAGCACTGGCTCGTCCGATTTTTCTCCTCCAATGCTCTCGACACCGTGCTCGCCATCAGTTGCGCTCGTAGCAGGAGCCTCTGCCGCATTAGATACAACAGAGCTTGTCGGGCTCGCCACAGTAGCAGCAGCAGCAGCAGCTTGCACGAGTCCTTCGCCCCAGCCGATTCGGGGTCGCTTGGGGGTTTGTGCTGGCGGTGAGGACGCAACCAGACCTTGGCCCCAACCCAGCCGTGGTCGTTTCGGCTGCTTCGTTGATGTCCCAAACTCTGCTCCCAACTCGTCTGCTTGCGATGGCGGACGCAGCGCGCTGCTGGGAAGAGGAATGTCTGGTAACGCTGGAAGCTCTTCGTTCGGACTCTCCGCTCCAGTCGCTCTCGAGTCGAAGCCATGTAGCGCTCGTTGAGGGGATGATCGACCGACTTGACCTGGAACGCCAGCCAAGTTTTCACTTTCAGAAGACCGAGAATCTGTAGACACACCTCCACTGCTCATCTGTGCGCTGCGCTGTGCTCTTCGTCGCTGCTCTGTGCTGGCGTCATTTGCAGTCTGAGCAGGCGAGCCGCTGCCAGATGGATACCGTGCGCTTGGTGGAAGTGGCCAAGAAGTGCCGGGCACAGACCGTGTCTTGGAGAGCTGCGGTGGAGTTCGCTCTTCCCGATCGGAAAAGGAAAAAGAACCATGGCGCTCGAGATGCGGGCGGCTTCGCTGAGGCGAATTGCGCTGCTCCGGAACCATACCACGTTGTCGGAGATCATTGTCTCGCCTATCCGGTTGCGATGAGGTGGAAGATGCTGAAAGCGTTCGCTGCAGCACCCTGTCATTCTGATGACCTCCATCGCGTTGGCTGCTATCGCGAGGAATGACGAACGAGCTGGACGACGAAAACGACGACGCGCGGGGCTTCGGATCGTTTTTATCCGGAAGCAACGCGCGAGAGCCGCTTCGATACCCGCCCTTCTCTTCCGTGAAACTCATACGACGACTGAATTCCGGTGCTGCACGTTCACTCGCTGGCGGAGTTGACGTAGCTTTCGAGTCGACTGACTTGGTACTGCTATGCGCGACCAGAACTGGTCGATTCTGCATGGATACACGGCTGCTCACGGATTCATTTGCCACTCGGACGATTGCTGCTCCCGCTGAGCATTCTTCACCTGCACGGTTCCTCCCCGTAAATGCACCGTAGTTGACGTTCAGTGAAACACCGGCATGCAGTGCATCGCTGGAACTTGTTCCACCGCCGTTGGTTGGGATAGAAGACATCTTCGCATCAGACACGTCGGCGTCAGAATCGGAAACCTCACCAGGCTCAATGCTACTTGCATCGCCATGTCGTACGCTGGATGCACGTGCGCTGATGTCGGGTGCGAACAATTCACTTTCCACGATGTGGAATTCCGACGCAATTGTGGTAGCTGCAACCGCATTGCCCAGCACGCTTTTACGACCGTCGCCAGCAACAGAAGTTGACATGGAAGCTGGAGTCGGCACGGATTGACTCGAAGTATGCCCAGAAAGCAGATGCTCGCTGGCTTCAGCCCCACTCGCGACTCTTTCTGAAAAGACCACAGTCTCCTTGCTCTCCGACTTGCCGTGAATCGCTTGCATCGCATCGGGCGAAACAGCAATCGCTTTTTCTTTCAGTCCGATCGGCAGTGTGCTTACACCTTCATCAACCGCTTGAGTCCGAATCGGAGTCAGAGACGTTGTCGACTCGGAGGCTTGAACATGATCTTCACCCGTTGTAGACGCAGTCGAGGTCGCGATGGTGCGACTACTACTGTTGTCGCCGTTGTTCTTGGGTGTGGCGATGGTGGTGGGATTACTGCTGGTATGAAGGCTCACAGTCGACCTGCCTGGCTCGTCAACCGAGCTCTCGAGCGGCCTGCTGCTTTGAGGAACCGAGTACGGGGAAGAAAGAGCCTCCGCCGCCATTGCACTCGGCGTCGTTGCCGCCTGTGTCGCGACTGACATTCTTACTGTCTTCGTCATCGTCGACTCTGCTGACGGTCCCAGCGCCGCCACGCTCCCCGCGGTAGATTCTCCGAAAGACACGTTAGCCGAGGCGTCTGCACCTTCTCCCATGTCGACATCCGCAACCACGTCACGCTCCGACGCATCGCTGCCGTCTGCTGTCGCTCTCGCTGACGCCACCACGATCTCGCCTCCAGTTGGTATGCCAGTGTCGCTGGACATACGATCGCCTCGCGCTTCGACACTCATGTCTTTGGTCAGACTTCGACTAGCGATGACGATGCCGACAGCAGTCTCAACTGCAGCACCAGTCGAACTACCAACAGCAGCTGACTCTACAAACTGTCGCTCTGCTTCCATCGCGCCACTGCCGGAATCCACCTCCATATCGCTCTCGCTCGACCGCCTCGACTCCATCGAAACGTCTCCGCCAACCGAAGACATGGACGCTCCCACCAACGTTGTCGTCACAGTCGCAGTCGCAGGTTCCGTCGTCGCCACCATACTATCTGGAGCGACATGCTCCGCAACGAAGCTAGACGCAGCATCGGATCTACATGTTGCATCTGCTGGTGCTGCTGTGACTTCGGGTGCTGCTGACTCCTTC
>JAASFW010000241.1:0-27598 GCA_023334005.1 Globisporangium orthogonon | reverse complement strand
TTCGGCGGGACAAGTGTTCGTGATTTGCAACCCCAGGAGCAGCATATCTGTCCGGGGCGTACATGATGACAGGGGAGGGCGACAGAGGCGGTCTCTAGGACGTGCGGGACTTGCCAGGTGTCTGCGTAGTAGGGAAGGATCGGCTTGGAGAGTAGGTAGGTGTCGTGACCCATTATTAGGGATATGTGATTTATTGGAGTTCGCAAAAAGGCGGGGCGAAAGAATGCTGTTTTCTACCAACAAATCGATCAGCCTTTTTATCTTCAGTACACGTTTAGCTTGGTATCTGGATTGCCTCTTTATATTATGCAAATGGTATATGCGGAGCACCTTCACACATCCGCTTAAGTGCGGGGCAACTCATTTTGACTGCGCCGCCACTACTATTCCTCCTTCCTGTATGACCAGCGGCATGCGCGACTTGGACCGCGCGATCGGCGCGCTCTCGACGCTCGTCGTGGGCGTCGGCTTCCTGGTGGTGGGTCCCTCTCTACTCTTGATCAGCACAGTGTCACTATCTTTCTCTCTTGTAATGTCGCTCACTGTGCACACGCAGGTGCGCGAGCTATTTCGTGAGAAGGACGCGCGGAGCAAGTGGGAAAAGTGCGCGACGAGCGAAAGCGGCACGGACGTGTACTTCCAGTGCGTGCTAATCAGTACAGATAGAGAAAGAAAGAGGGGAGGCTTACATCCGCGCTTGCGCACAGGAAGAAATATGGGATGCCCAAGATGCCGCTTTTCCAGCACCGAGGCGCGTGCGACTGTGGGTCACTGAGGTGAGAAAGCACGCGGCAGGCGAACATGTGCACGTGCCACCAAAGAGGCTGATGATGGCTTACTGCGCTCAGATTCCTGGTACTGGCGCCCAAGCGTGTGGAGGCGTTCGACGACAGCAACGCCATGTCGTGCAAGAAGGGGCGCTTCCCATATCTGGTGCGCTTCTGCTTGCTGAGAGAGTGTGTGTCGCTGCTTGGTACTGTGAAGCGTTTTTTTACAAATGCGAGCGCTGGTGATGGCGTCCTCCAGATCATCCCGACGTCCTGCTTCGAGATGGTCGAGTCAGCCGACGTGTCGCTCTACGAGTCCCAGGACTCAGGCTGCCAGCACGTCTTCTGCGGCAAATGTGGTGCGTGGTGGCGGAATACCAATGTGCACGCTGAGTGGAGAGCTGCCAATCTAAGAAAATATGCGTTGGGCTTGTGCATCCAGGCGTCCACATCTTCCAGTTCGACCACGTTCAGCCAGACAGCGTCGCAGTGAATGTGTATTGCATCGAGGATGAGAACTTTGAGGAGCTCAAAGTGCGTCTCAACCCCTCACCATTTTCAAGTGGCGAACTGAGGCTGAGTCAGAGTCGTTGCCTGCTTTAGATCGTATTTATGCCGAAAGGCGCTCGCCCGATCTTCGGACGCCCCAAGCGCGTGCCGCTCGCTGTCGAGCACCCGGTCCGGAAACCTTTGAACCAGCACGTGCTCAGCGCGGTGCAGTCGGATCCGGATAACGCGTCCATGTGCGATTGATAGGCTATCTGTGGATGCAAGTCGCGAGTGGATTGTCGAGTGTTCACAACGCATGTCGATGGTGCGGACAGCTCGTTCCAGAAGCAGCTGCTGATGTGGTCGAAGCTCGACAACCAACCGGCGCACATCCAGGCGAGCGACGACACGCAGTCGCAGACCAGCAACAGCACAAGTCACAGCCGCCGCTTCTCCGTGCGTGCCCTGGTCCTGGAGGTGTGGTGATGTTTTGTGTGTCTGCCGATTCACTTACACGTGCTGTGGGTACATGCAGTTCTCGTCGGAGGACCAGATGAGCGTGACGCACATGAAGGATCAGCTGGAGTATTATTTAAAGGTGCGTGCTGCGGCGGCAGCGTGTGTCTTGAGGGTTCAGGTGCTGTTGATCGCTGGGCCTGACCGGACTTGTGTGCAATGTGTGCTGCTTGCCTAAATGTACAGCGTCACCTTGAAGACGGTAGCGACAACCAGGAGCAATGCCTCGTCTAAGAACAAGGAAGGAACCTCCTCGCAGCAAACACTTGAGGCAAAATCCGACGTATCGCGACTCACTCACGGCATCGCCGATCTCCTGCGCTCCACGACGCCGCAATGAGAGCTCCTCCATCCAGTAAATTGAAATCGTACACTTGACGCTCGAAGACACTAGCATGAATGAGCACCTTGTGACGTTACCGTGTCGGCATGGCTGAAGCAAAAAGGTAATCGAACTCGCATCACGAACATGCAGCTAAAACCATGTTGAGAGCATGAAGTAGATTCTGAGTGGTACTGGTTGGAAGCGCTGTCAAACTCCATAGACCAAAGCCTCAGATCAGCCACACAGCACCCAAGTGTCCGACGACTTCATGGATGTGAGAGAGACCTCGATATCGAGTTTGAGCCGCGTCCTTGTTTTGCGTTTCGAGTCACGTTATTAGTTCCTTTATTGTTCAAATTCTATTCTAGATGGCAGTTAATGCTCATTTACTGTCCACCACATCACTCTAGGATTGATGACTCCCTCAATTTCGTCCTCATCATTCTATTTCGGACAGAACGGCCAAATAGACTGCGAAAACAGCACTCCTCGTTCGTGCGTGTAATCTTGCAGCTGCCGCCGCTGTCGCCGCCGCCGCCGCGCTTCCAACGCTCCCAACCCACGCGCGATGGTCGCCACGAGTATGCGCCATGGCGAGGACTTCTACAAGGTGCTCGGCGTCCCGCGCTCGGCGTCCACTGACGACATCAAAGCCGCCTATCGCCGCCTCGGTTAGAAAACGCCCTCGCTTTCTCTCTCGTCCTCCCTCACTTGCATTGCTCTGACGCGCGCGGTTGTGCACAGCGCTCGTGTACCACCCGGACCGCGCCAAGAGCCAGAAGGAACAGAGCGCCGATGGCAATGTGAGCGAATAGTACCTGTGGCGGGCACACGTTGCCGAGTGGCGTCGCGTATGTGCTGATACCCCGTCTCTCCATCTTCCCTGCAGGCCCAGATTCTCAAGATCAACGCCGCGTACGACACGCTGAGCGACACCGAGGCGCGCGTCAAGTACGACCTGGACGTGTTCGGCACGTCGTCGAGTCCGGACTTCAAGCCCGTGGCGGGTAGCGCCGGCACGTACAAGGCCATGACGGCACAGGATGTGGACAACATGTTCTCAGGGCTCAACACGTACGAACGCTTCACGACGGCGCAGTACCACGCGCAGCGCTCGTACAAGGCGCCGGCGGCCATCGGGCGGCGGCCAACCGAGTTCGCCGAGCGCAAGGCGTTCCGCGCGTCCAAGCTGCCTAAGCAGTCAGCGTCCGTCGCGTGGCTCGGCTTCCCAGTGCTCGTGTTCGCGCTCTGGGGCTTCAACCTGAGCTCGATCAAGGAGAAGGCGCGCGAGCCGAGGCAGCTCTAGGCTCTAGACTAGGCTCTCGGCTCTCAGCTAGCTGGCATCATGTGATGCCTCATATTCGTACTTAAGGAATCATAACTGTACTTCCTACCCATCGCTACCCATCACTTCCCGGTCTTCGTCTTCACAGTCGCAGATTTCCTCTGTGAGAAGCAAGCGAAGAGAGAGCTCCAGCTCCACCCATCCACCCACGCACCATGGCTCCCGCCGGCGACGACGTCCGCGGACTCCTGGCGACGACGGCAGCGGCTGCCGCCGCGGCGTCGATTGCGCTGCTGCAGAAATCGCGCGCCGCCTCGTACGCGACGGCGTCGACGGCCCACACCAACGGCCACCACCACCACGCGCATAACATCCACCGCCTCGACAGCAGCGACGCGGCGCGCGGCTATGAGATCTTCCCCATCGACTACTCGATGCATGTGCAGCACCGCGAGACGGCGATCGCCAAGTTCCTGGCCGCGCACCCGGAGGCGCGCGGAAACGCGTCCGCCATCATGCTGCACGGCGGCTCGGAGGTTGACCGCTATGACACGGACACGCAGTACGCGTTCCGTCAGGAGAGCTTCTTCCAGTACCTCTTCGGCGTGCGCGAGCCGGACTGCGCGGGCTTCCTCGACCTCGCCACTGGCAAGGCCGTGCTGCTCGTGCCACGCCTGAGCGCCGAGTGGGAGCTCTGGTGCGGCGACCGCAAGCCTCTCGCGTACTTCAAGGCGCACTACAAGGTGGATGAGGTGTTCTACACGGACGAGCTCCTCGCGGTGCTCGAGGAGAAGTTTGCCGTCAAGCAGCTCTACGTGCTGCAGGGAAAGAACAACGACAGCGGGCTCATGACCGTCACGACGTCGAAGTTCGACGGCATCGACCGGTTCCGCGTGAACTACACGGACCTGCACCCGGTACTCGTCGAGTGCCGTTACATCAAGACCGAGAAGGAGCTCGAGCTCATGCGCTTCGTCAACCAGCTGTCGTCGCAGGCACACATCGAGGTGATGAAGACGATCCGCCCGGGTAAGATGGAGTTCCACGCTGAGGCCTACTTCCTGCATCACTGCTACAGCCAGGGCGGTGCGCGCCTGCACGCTTACACGTGCATCTGCGGCAGCGGCCACAACGCGTCGGCGCTCCACTACGGCCACGCCGGCGCGCCGAATGACAAGCAGCTCGAGGACGGCGACATCTTTCTCTGCGACATGGGCGCCGAGCTTCACGGATACTCGTCGGACATCACGTGCACGTTCCCAGTGAACGGCCGCTTCACGCCCGACCAGCGCATGATCTACGAGGGAGTGCTGAAGGCTCACGATGCGGTCATCGCGGCGATCAAGCCCGGCGTGTTCAGCGTCGACTTGCACCTGTTGTCGCACCGCGTGCTGACGCAGCACCTGCTCGAGCACGGACTCTTCCAGAACGGCACGGTGGACGAGCTTATGGACCACGAGATCTCGGCGTACTTTTACCCGCACGGACTCGGCCACCTGCTCGGGCTCGACGTGCATGACGTGGGCGGCTTCCCGGTCGGCCACAAGCGCTCGGAGAAGAAGATTCTGCAGAAGCTGCGCTACGTGCGCCGCCTCGAGAAGAACGTCGTGTTCACCGTCGAACCCGGGTGCTACTTCATCGACGCCCAGATCAATGACGTGCTGGCGAACCCGGCGACCGCGAGATTCATCAACCAGGAGATGCTCGCGCGCTTCCGCGGTACTGGCGGCGTTCGTATCGAGTCGGACGTGATCGTCACGGCGCACGGCGCGGAGAACATGACCAAAGTGCCGCGCACGGTCGAGGACATCGAGGCGGTGATGAACTCCTCCAAGTAACGCGCCTGCTGGTGATGCATGGGGATGAAAGAAGAACGAACGCTGATGAGAAGCGATTGGGTCGGTGTCGACAAGAAGCAATTGAACAAACGGCGGGCACACAGGCGGCAGGAGGCAGGCAAGTCTGCAATTTTTCCCTCAATCTATGCTTGACACTCCTCCCGCGTTTTGTCTCCTTGGCTCGCGAGATGGCTTCTTGGACGTCGCAGATGCAGGTATCCGGTATGGGGACGCAATGTAGACGTTCGCTGGTCGAGACGAGTGAACCATAGAGCTCGTGTCTTCGTCGTCCTCGTCGTCGGGGTTCCTTCTCGAGAAACTGGTTCTGCCTTCCGCCGCCGCCGCCACTGCCAGTGGCGAGAGGCCATTGATGAGCGGTAGGTGGACACGTTTGGCGTGTCCTAGCGAGTCCTCTTTCTCGCGCTTGTGCTGCTGATGGGAGCGTGGCGACGAGTTCGAGCGGCTTGCAGGGCGCTGCAGCTGCAGACGCACGCCGTTTGACGCTGATGCCGACAATTTCAGCGCTGCCTGGGTTGTCTTTACAGGTTTCCGGGGTTCAATCGGTGCCTTGTTGGCTGGCGCTCTCTGCATGGTTGCAGTGGGAGTGCCCAGTTCCTCGGTGTTGTTTGCTGCATCCGCTTCCTGTACATCGTGACAAGAAGCGAGTTGTTAGGTAAGCTGCGTTGGAGTTTCAGAGGCGTGCGAGTTCTGCAGAAAGCTCGACCAGCGACTCACTCGGTCCGTCAGCACAGGCTTCAAGTACGTTCTGATCACATCGCATCCAGGGCAAAGCGTTGGTCGCTCTCGATCTAAATCATACACTGACCAACAACGCACGCGAACTTCTGACGCACAACTGCCGCCCGCGATGCGAGAAGCACTTCTTGTCCGGATGGAACCATTCTCGAGTGTGTGAGTACGCGAGCGTGCGGATCCTGATCTCTTCGTCATCGTTCTCTTCGCGCTGCTGCTGGCGGAGAAGCTCCTGTCGCTCGGCTTCTCGCGCGGCAACCTCCTCTTTCATCTTCGCGATCGCGATGACTTGTTCCGCTTCTTCGACTGCTTGCTGCTCTTGTCGACGCCACTCAGCTTGCTCTGCAGCGACACGCGCCTCCGCCGCTCGCCGCACTGCCAGTTCCACTTCCTCTCGCTGTGCGCGGAGCATCGCCTGCTGCTTCTCAAGCAGCGCTTGGAAGAATGACGTCATCTGGGAGAGCAAACCGAACGACAGTCAACCACACGAACTCTACAGCTTCATAACCCTCAACAGGACGCACAAGAGGAGTGACTGTGGCAGCGAAGCACTCGAACGTGAGCGCGTCAATGACTTCGTGCATCTGAACTACACGCGGCGACGGGCAGTCAATCGACTGCAGGCCGCGAAACGCGGTGGCTTCTCCCGCACTGTCATCACGACAACGTTGATCTTGCATGATGATCTCTTCCATCACGCCGTCGCTGTCACCGCAATCCCTGTCAGTCCCACAGTAGCGAGCGCATACAGAATCAAATGTCTCCGTACGCTGCGATGATCTCCTCTGCAGTCTCATGGTGCTCGTCGGAGATCCTCAAGCAACTCAAGCCGGAGATCATTAGTGGTTCCTGCAACGACTGCGAGCACTCGGCGTCTGCCAGCTGCGCGTCGCTGGTCGTCGCTGGTCTCGCGGGTTCTGGATCCGTCGGCAGCGAGCAGATGTGATCATCGCCAGACTTCGTCAGCATCGCGCTGCCTGTCACCGCCAGGTAATGGAACGCGCTCTGCCAGCGCCAGAAGTCAGGCGGTTGCGCCAGTCGCACGCTGTCGCTCATGAATGCGGGTGATGGTGGCGGCGGCGGCTCCTCCACGTCTGCATTCTCGCACTCTGGAAAAGCATAGAGCTGAGGAGGATACAAGTGAGTAGCCGCACCACCAGATGCTAGCACCAGTGGGATCAATTGTGTACAGCTGCATCGAACACATGCGAGCGCATGCCTTGTGCTCTGCGTTCTGCAGCAGCGTCTGCACGCGTGCCTGCGCCTGCAAGTTGTTCGTGTTACCTGCACCAGTTAGAAAAACAAGCAACGGGAGATTTCTACCACGCGCAAGTACACGCACAGGCACACGCGCACGCACCCGCAGGTTGAAGGCCGCGAAGGCGTCGAGCACGTCCGCCGCGAGGTCGTCGTCCGAGTCGGAGCTGGCGGCGTCCTGCGTGTCGTTCATGACTTGAATTGGGAATGGCTGCTCAAGATCGACTTTTGGGTGGCGCACATATATGTGGCGTGGCTCACACCTGGAGGGGTGTGGGCCACACCACACCTTGAAGTTCTGAATCGTTTACGTTTACTTTGATTTACGTATACGAGTTTTTGATGTGGGATTTACAGAGGGCTCCAACTCACTTCGCATTTGCCCACGTCGAGCACAAGCACAAGCTTTCCCTCCTCCTCCTCCTCCTCCTCATACTAATGGACCGTATCGACCGCATCCGCTCGCACGTGCAGCAGGGCGCGCCGGGCGCCGCTGCCGCCGGTGCTGTCGACGAGGACGTCGTCATTGTCTCGGCGCTCCGTACGCCCATCACGAAGGCCAAGCGCGGCGGCTTCAAGGACACGACGCCCGACGTGCTGCTCGGCCACGTGCTCCAGGCGGTGCTCAAGCAGGCGAAAGTCGACCCGAAGCTCGTGGGCGATATTGTCGTCGGCAACGTGCTGCAGCCGGGCGCGGGCGCCGGCATGGCGCGCATGGCGCAGCTCGCTGCTGGCATCCCCTTCGACGTGCCGCTGCACGTGGTGAACCGCCAGTGCAGCTCCGGGCTGCAGGCCGTCGCGGATGTCGTGGCCGCCATCAAGGCTGGCAACTACGACGTGGGTATCGCCGCCGGCGTCGAGTGCATGTCGCTCGCGTCCATCGGCCAGGACGCGCCGACGGTCAACTGGGAGCGCGTCGGCGCTGTGCAGGATGCCATGGACTGCACGATCCCCATGGGCGTCACGAGCGAGAATGTCGCAGAGCGCTTCGGCATCACGCGCGCGCAGCAGGACGGGCTCGCGGCGGCCTCGCACGCCAAGGCGGCGGCGGCGCAGAAGAACGGCTGGTTCAAGGACGAGATCACGCCCGTGTCCACCGTCCTGAAGGACAAGGACGGCAACGAGAAGGCCGTGATCATCGCGCAGGATGACGGTGTGCGCGAGGACACGACCATGCAGAGCCTCGCCAAGCTGCGCACGGTCTTCAAGAAGGACGGCACGACCACTGCCGGTAACTCGAGCCAGGTGAGCGACGGTGCCGGCGCCGTGCTGCTCATGCGACGCTCGGTGGCCAAGAAGCTTGGGCTGCCGATCCTCGGCCGCTTCGTGTCGTACGCGGTGGCAGGCGTGCCGCCATCGGTCATGGGCATCGGTCCGGCGGTCGCTATCCCGGAGGCGCTGCGCAAGGCGGGTCTCTCGATCGACCAGATCGACGTCTTCGAGCTCAACGAGGCGTTTGCGAGCCAGGCCGTGTACTGCATCGAAAAGCTTGGCATTCCGATGGCCAAGGTGAACCCCAAGGGCGGCGCGATCGCGCTCGGCCACCCGCTTGGCTGCACGGGCGCGCGCCAGACGGCGACCCTGCTGCACCAGCTCAAGCGCACGAACCAGCGCTACGGTGTCATTTCCATGTGCATCGGCACGGGCATGGGCGCCGCCGCGGTCTTCGAGCGCGAGCCGTGAGCGCGGTGAACGGACTTTTGGTGGTAGTGAGAGTGAGCGAGCGGTTCGAAGTGCGTAAGTGCCTAGGCGAGTGAACGGACTGCATGGGAAAAATATACGAAGAACGAATGCACGCACATCTTGTACCATTGAAGCCACTGAAACAGAGGACTCGACTTTCTTCAATCGATGTCAGCGCCAGTCACACACCATGTTGCCTGCTTCCTGACCTTCCACGCTTCCCGTGACTTTGAGCGTGTAGTGCTTGATGATTCCTTGCAGAACTCGCAAGCACCGAAAACACCAACGCAAAACACGAGTGTCTCGGGTTTCACGACCATCGCAAGCACCCCGATTACAAGGAGGGATTGTGTACATCGATCGATGCGCCTGCACAGCTCGTGACGCGATCTTGGCCAAAACTCTCGTACACATGCGACTTGACACCTATAATGTCCCGCTGGTGCTTGCGCTCCCGAGTGTCACGACTCGATTTGCCAATGAGGCACACAATTCCAAATGCAAAGACATTGTGAAGTAGATCTGGGGAGGGTTGCAGAATCGATTGTGTCGTCGTTGTATAATGCTAGTTACTTAGCGCCATTCAGCATTGGCGCACCATGCAATCCGGCCGTGTTGATTCGATCGGAAAGTCTATAGTTCGAAAGTCGTCCAGTACAGTGCCTACGAGTGCGATATGTATGATTTGATGACATCGATCGGGTGGCACCAACGGTACCGTTCGAGAGATCAGACGTTTTGATGTGGATGGCATACGGCGAAGCCATCCGAATGCACTCGAATGTCAAGGCCCTCTCGCTTCGCTAATGCATTCCGAAGATTGACAGTTTGTAGTGACGCCAAAAGAGATTCCTGTTTGTTAGATCTCTCCAGAGCATGTTTTGCTTGAGATGAGAAAGTCATTGTGCTTGGTTTGGCGAACTGGTTTTCAGGCTCACAGCAGAAACTGGACCTGGCTCGCGTCCTCCCGCGTCAGCCGCAGAATCTTCTTCTCTTTCAGCTCGGCTGTGCTTGACGCCGTAATTGAAGGCTCCTTCAGGCTCAAGAACTGGAATCGACATGTCTGGATCACCTGCTTCAGATCAGCGCTCGCGCCTCCACTCGACGAAGGCGCACTCGCAGTACTCTTCAAAACGTCGAGCTTGTGTTCCTTCAGACATGACTGCTGCATCTTGAGCATCCCGCCGAACAGCCCCGCGTTGCCGCTGTTCCACCAGCGTACACTTCCCTCTCGCGCAGCGTATGAGACGAGTATCTGTCCATCTGCGCGGAAACCGACAGCAGAAATCGCTGACGAATGTCCGTCAAGTACGCGCCACTTAGTCGCAGTGCGCAGGTCGTAGATGAGAATGACGGCTTCCATCGTCCCGATCGCCAGTCGCTGTGTCTCTCGGTGGAAGTCGACCATCGGGAATCGTCGAACCAGATTGTGAAGACATCGCGTGCTCAGTTCGAGACAGCGTTTGCGTCGCTCCAGCTTCGTCGGGTCCAAACAACACATGATCGTGTCAACTACCGCGGGTAGATGCCGAAACATCAGCAGGTAATGCGTGTTGATCAGCTCCGTGAGGTACAGCAGCACACACTCTCGGAACGCGTGCGGGCGTTCGCTATTGTTCATCTCCTGCTGGAGAAGCGTCAGCACGAACGCCGACTCGCACGCTCCCAGTTCGATCAAGAGGCTCAGCGACGCGTTGCTGCCGCCGTTTGCCAAAACTCGCGCGTTGCTGCCGAACACGGGGCTTGCACTCCCGTCGTGGCTTCGCTGCTTCTCGCGCATATCAATCAGAAGCAGCTGAACAATCAGCGACGACAGGTCAACGAGGTGAGGGCGAAAGAGCATTAGCCCTTTTGTCAGCAGCTCCGCAGCGACCGAGCCGATGTGCTGCACGGGCGACCTCAAGAGGTACACCAAGATGTCACAGACCTCGCGAGCACCTGCTGGAGAGATCTCTCCCGGGTAGCAAGTACCCGTCATGCTCAGCAGGATCACGAGCGAGCCCAAACGCGACACGACCAACGAAAAGTCAATGGCAGATCCGGACGATGACCCGTTGAGTTTGCTGCCCGTCTCAATCTCCAGACGGACGATCTCAAAGTGAAGCTTCGTTGAGTACTCGGCCGCTAGGATGCTGCGAGAGCTCGCCGGCAAGCGCTTGATCACTCCATTCAGTAACGCCCGCGCTGCCAGCTGCGTGTAGTCGCACGCGTTGAAGCCAAATTTTGCGAGGTACTCCAGCGCAGGCTCGCGGAAACACGGAACGTAGTCAGGCAAGACCACCGAGTGTTGCGTAATCAGCTGACTCCACAGGACATGGAACTCCTCCTTGTTTTTTGGCGATGACGGCAGAGCTAGCGTTGAGCTCTCAGCGACGCCAGAAGCTGGTTTCGAGTACTTGTGTTCCATCAGGTTCATGCACATCGACACGATCCCGAGTGCGAGGTTTGCCGACAATGCTGACGAGTGCTGCCAGTTGCGAACGAACGAGTTCTCAATCGGCGTGTGCGTGCCAAGAGATTGCAATCGAGGTAAAGAACGATTCGTCGCGGACCCCTTCCACGGGACTGGAATTGTTAGCGCGCCCGACACCCCATCGACGAGAGCGCACGAGTACAGCAGCTCAGGAGAATCAATACCCAGAAGATCTCGGCACCCCCGATCAATCTCCGGTGATGCTCCCCATGACAGCAGAAACGAGAGAAGCAGTAGCTCGATCGAGCCGATAGCATATGGCGACACCGCGCTCGCCGAACTGACTGCTTGTCCAGTCAAAACTGACGGCTCTGCACTCGAAAGCCCATAGAAGTAGGCTTTCCAACTGCTTTTGATGTGCTCAGCACTTCGGATCACAGCGAATTGAAGCAAATGCATGGATGAGTCGCCGATCTGAATCTCTGTACTCTCCACGAGACCCTTGGTGCTCGTTGGATGGATCGTTCTGCCATCAGCGGTACCGCCATCATTCAGTAAGGCTGCTGGGACTGAGCGCTCCAAGATGCCAGTGTCGGTATTCCACACGTATACCATTCGATCTTCGCACTCGACGAAGAGCAAGCCACGTTCAAGATGCCAAGCGAGGTCGCAAACAGCGTCGCCATGCTCGCTCAGCTCTAGGATGCATTCCCACTCGACCAAACATTTTCCCTTGAACGAAGAATTTGGTTGCATGCCACGGCCGTTGGGATGATATCCGTAGATTGGGGCGTACACAGTCACTTTCCAATCCGTCCCGACTGTCGCGACGAGGCGATCGGGTGAAGATGCTGACCAGCTCCCTCCTCCATCACGTGCGGGTGAGATTGCGATCTCTTGGATTGCTCCGCGATGTTTGCGAAGCCTCTGCAGAATGATCGCTTCGCACACGAACGTGGACCCTATCGGGCGAACCGCGAGTTCAATTACACGCATCGCTCCATCTTCACCGCCAGTGAATACCATGAAGTAGATCGCGATGGAAGAGCCTGGGGTGACAGTAGGATTTGCGATCGGACTGCATGGCGCAGACATAGCTGAAGAACTCGCTCCTGCACCTGTGCTGCCGCTGATTTGCCGGCTCGACCAACTTCGACGTTGCGTTGGAGCGGAAAAGCGCGAGCGATAAAAAGGGTTCTTGTCTGTGGCCAAAACCGAATCCTCCACCGGGATACCTCGCTTCCAAGTCTTCGCTTTCTTCATTGACACGTAAATGCCGCTGCTTGCGCTACCGCTGCTGGTGCTCTTTTCACTTGAGCTAGAAGCTGTACTGGAGCGAATGAACGAAGACGGTGGCAAAGAAGAAGAGTCAGCGGGACCACCTGTGCTTGGTGCTGCTGGCCACGTACAATGCGCAACGGCTGTGACACTTCCAGTGTGGCATGCCAAGTACACTGACGCGTCGCCAGACGAGGCGGAGTTCGTGTCTTTCGCTCTCCGCCTTCTTCCCAGCAGCTCGATTTCCACACTGCCGTCTGAGTACCCTTTCGCCATCACAGGGACATCCATCAAGTACTGCGTGGATACATCGAAAGTGGAAACACCAAAGATCGTTGTCGCTCGCCGGTGTTGCTCGGAATGAGATGAAGAAGCACGCGCACTGGTAGCTCCATTTGCTGAAGACGGTTCAGGGCTCTTGCCGTCGATGAGACTTCTTATGGTGAATGATGTTGCTCTGGTAGGATCGGTTGGGCTTCTTCTTCCTCGTTTCAGTCGCTTTCCATGCCGCTGAGTCTCTATGTTCCACGACGAAGACCCTGATTCTTCGCGTCCAAGCATCAGGTGCGATATGCGAACAGTCCGTTCATCAGGCTTGGCGTCTTTCGGTCCCAAATAGATACCACCAGAACCAGCGTATCCGAATCCATCCTCGAACGAATGAAACTTCACGTGATCATACAGGTGGACTGGAAACGCGTGCGACTTGGCCATCCTCGGTGGGGACAAACTCTTGTTCGGCGGAACATCCCAGAATCCCACACTCCCACGCTTGCACACATGAATCAGCTTGGTCTGGGACAACGAAGTCGAGAGCGGAGATGACGGAACGAAAAAATTGCCGGCTGACTGGATACACGCAGTGAAACCGGACGAAGCATCCGATCGTGCCTCAAAATCACCACCCACAGCAGACAATAGTCGCCTCCCCACGCTTTTCTTGCTCTCGTCTTGCCCGCAGCACTCACACTGATGCATGTACGCGATGTACTGGCCCTTTTCAATGGCAGGGAGGTTCTTGAAGTTGCTGCGAGGAACAAACTGGTCTTGGTCTTTTGTAAAGATGAAGAGCTTTCCAGCTGCACTCGCTGAGTTCCCGCACGCAGCAAACCGGAAGACATGACCAGTGTTGCTCCAGAGTACAACCTGGTTGTCACTCACGAACTCGCCGTGTTCCCAGCACACCGACTCGATCAGAGGAGGTTGCTTTGCAGACTCGTTGCCGTTGCGTGCTCTCTTGCTGTGTCCAAGAAGTGTCGCGGGGGAGATGCTGCACGTGCCGACGAAGGCTCTGGGCTTTCCTTTGCTCGGAAGCATGTGCCGAGGCGACGATGCAGCGCCACCGGCCAGCCCGTCCACCGCACACAGCCACTTGCGTTTCAACACTGCCCACTTAGTCTTCCAGATAAACAAGATGAGAGACGAGTCCGAGGAGAGACGCACAGCGAGCGGGAAGTAGCTGCTCTTGATTGACCGCATCAGCGCCGTTTGCGGGTTCATGTGATCACCATCCTTCAGAGACGTGCTTTGAGAACATGTGATGTCGTCTGCTTCGTCTGCCCACGAAATGACCCAGCAGCTCTCTTGGATCCATTGGAAGCCACCGAAAGGGTTGCTCGAAGCACTCGAGACGCCACGCGGTTTGGCCCATAGGAAGCACTTTACGAGACCTTCCGCACCCAGCGAAATGACGAGCGAATCCCACACTTGTGCAGGGCTCGTGACGGGAGCTCCAGGAGGAGACGCGCTGCTGAAAGACTTGATCAGGTTTGCTGCTGACGAACCGTTCAGCGATGATGATGAAGCCGCGTGCGCAGAGCCGGCGGTCATCCCGGTACTGTTTTGGCTCAAAGATGCATGAGACGCAGCAGCGCCCTCACCGAGCGCGTTTCTCGCATTGCTGGCGTTCGGTAAACGCGAATTTCTCGATGTACCTGTCCACATGGACTTAAACGCCGGCATTTTGAGCTCTCCAACAGCAATACTGCGCCGGATCTGCTCTTGCGCAGTGTCCACGCAGTAGAGCAGGTGCATCTTCCAAGTGTCGAGCACCATCATCCGTGTCTCCTCCGAGTACACCATCGCGTATCGGCTGTTGCAAAACATCTCGAGCCCCTTGATCGGCGCAAGCTGCTTGGCCAGTGACGCACTCGCGCTTGAGCACAGCCCGTTCGGCAGCTGCCAGCGCGCGACGCGGCCATCTCGCGTGACCGAGACCACCATACTCTGTCCCCACTCGTCGGTGCCGCTTGCGATCCCTTGAACGGGTGCGGCCGTCTGCCCGCACGTCTCGGCGCTCGTGTCGTCGCCGGTGAACACGAGCAGGTTCACCTGCGCGACAGTGTCGTGCTCGAATCGCCAGTAGATCACCACACCGTCGTGTGTGCCTACGAACACGCAGATCTGGAAAGGCGTCTCGTCTGCTCTGTCGCCGTCATCGTCCTCATCGTCGTCGTCATCGACGATCTGAATCTGCAGTCCGGCGAAGTCGGCGGTGCAGTCGCCCATGGTGGTCATCGTTGGCAGTTTGTGGCGCCGGAAGGACGCACGTTTAACGGTGCTGGCGCTCTGGCTCGGCTGCGAGGGTGGCAGCTGCAGTGCATGCACGCAGGACACTTGGATTCGCGGGCGCTCGCCCCAGAGCACGAGCGGCACGACCACCTCTTGCTCATCCGCCGCGCTGCTGGTGTCGCTGTCACCATTTGCTGTTGGCGGCAGCTGCGTCGGCGGCTGCTGCTGTTGTTGTTGATGCACGGGCGGCAGCTGCGACACGCCGCTCAGGACCGTGCCGACGGATGATGGCTTTTTGAGCAGCGTCGGCGCGTAGCCGGTCGTCGCCGCAGACCAGCTCATACTTGCGGACGATCCTCCTTGTTCTTTTGAGCTTGAAGGTAGCCGAATGAGTGCACGAATAAGCTCAATGTTTGTATGGGTCGATATGCTATTTTGTAGTGTCGACTAATAGCTGTAAGCCTTAGCTACTAAGTCGAATACGGTACTGCATTTGGCAATATCTGAGGGCAGCACGCCACGTTTTGAGATGGTAGACTTTCTCGATATCAATACCAAACAGACACTGTTTGGTTGACGAGAACTGTACTGTGATAGCGATAACGACTTGGACACTAATGAGCACATACATCACGCACTTGCGGCCAGAGTTGCTCAACCTGGTGAGGCAGTAGCGGTTAATCAAGATGTTGGACGGGTTGACGTCACGGTCGATGATCTCCGCCAAGTCATGTAACGGATCGTACTTCAATACTCTTCAAGTCCCCGAGGTTAGCAATAGACTATAAAATGTTCTTGAACGCTACCACATTCCCGGTGATCAAATCGTTCACCTTCTTGACTACACCTTATGCATCGCTGCTAATTCTACCATTTAGCTGATACCGCTTGTACACTTGAAACCTGGTCAACGCGACCATAAACGTGTATATCTTGCCATGGGAAGGAGAAAGTCACGCCAGCAAACGCACTAATACTCGAACTGTTACGTCGCCTTTCGTCGGTGCTTTCCATCGACGATAAGTCGGAAACCAAGACATTCCTTCTGTATCATCCGCGATAACGCTCTCGTACCTAGGGTCATTAACGTAAAGCAGAACATCTGCGACAGCTGTCGTTTCAACCTCTTTGCATTCTTCTTTGCGTATCCTCTCATGCAGCACATAAAGCTAAGATATGAGAACGTTGTTACCTTAGTAGACGGTCTAACGTGGTTTGCAAATATGTGTGTCTTAGAAGAAGCGTTTTGGACCTAGATGGAAAACGAAGGGAGACTTGAATGTTTGGGAACAAATTTGCTATACAGCCATACTTCTGGTGTGGGTTCTTGTACTCCTCACATTCTCTTTCAAGGACTTCGTACGGTTGGATGAAAAGAACCCTTGCAATCCTGAATCGATCATACAATAAACCATTGGGTACTTCAAGGTTGGAAGGATAACAAAGGTAAGTGTTTCACGAGACATCGTTGCATAGTGAATGACGGGTGGCAGTATTACAATTTGCTCTAACACGTTGCCCGTTTCGTTATATAAGATCTCACCACAGGGACCATCCCTCTGTACATGATAAGAGAATGAGTACCAGCTATTTGCACAAACTAATGCATGTGAAAAGCATTGTGCAGCGAGCTGTTCAGTTATCAAAAGTGGCGCCACCCGATAGTACTACATGCGGCTGTCAGCTTTGTTTGATACTTAGTTTTATTGTTGCTAGACAGCTATAACTTTCTTTCGAGTGATGTTACATGCAGTCACTCGCATGTAACGGGAGATGCAAGACCCCGCTACCGCTGTCGTGATCCCATTCCTCTCTCTGTCATCCACCATGCTGAATTGTCTTTTCTTATTGGCAGGATTGCTGCTGCTTTTGCGTTCATTCAATTTGACCTTCATAAATTAGTATGTGTTGACGGGATTGTTGAGATGTAAGCTGCTGTTCGAAATGAATGGGTTGTGTATCGCCAGGAAAGTGACTTTTGTCTTTGTCTAGTGTGTGGTTATATCCTTTCTTAAGCGCGCAGCACACCTGTTGAGTCTAGCTCCAATCGGTTTGTGTCGGTTTGTGAAGATAACCCACGAACAGATGCTAGTGTTGATAATTGCTGACTGCATTTGGTGGACTGATATGGCCGTGTTGGTTCGCCTGTGATGAAGCCAAAAACATGACCAGCAAATACTCTATAGATATCACGCACACTGAAGTGGCTTTCCTTGAACATGAAATTGGCACATACTTCTGTCCCTGCGCGATAACGCGTTTCGCGCTCGCCTCCTCTGCTCGTGTGTTGGTGTGGATGGCTTTGTTTCAAAGTAGTTGCTAGTTTCGTCCAGAAATAACTTCCGGGATTAAATTTGTCTTCTGTTTTCTCCATTTGTCTTGAAGTGACTTTTCATGATATCCTCTTTTTTCCACTCTCAGACAACCTCGCCAGTCGCCCAATGATAAACATGAATAAAACCTGTTGTACGACATTCTCCTGACATTTTTTCATCAGCTTTATTGACCCTAGAACACAAAAAGTGCTCGCATCAGCACCTGCGTGCAACACATGGCGCAGCAGCATCACTTCGCCCGCCTCGAGAGTGAGGCGCTCGCGGGGGTCGTCCCCGCGCCGCATGCACCTGCGCAGGTACCGCCGCCACATCCCAGCGTCTTCGCGCGGGCACTCGGGTGGAACCGCGTGCGCAGCGTCCCCGGGCGGGAGCTCTCAGCGGCGGACGCGGCGTCGCCTGTGCGCAGTCGCGTGTTGTTCATCAACGACGTGCTGCGCACAAACGAGTATGCCAACTACATTGCCAAAAAGTATGACGCATTGCCGTACTGCGCCAATGCCGTGCGCTCGTCCAAGTACTCGCTGCTCAACTTTCTGCCCAAGTCGCTCTTCGAGCAGTTCCGCCGCATCGCCAACTTTTATTTCCTCATCATTTCGCTACTCCAGCTCTTCACAGACCTCTCGCCCACGAACGAGTACTCGACGATCGGTCCGCTCGCGATCGTGCTCTTCGCAACGATGGTTAAGGAAGGGCTGGAGGATCAGCGGCGGCACCACCAGGATAGCTGCGTCAACCACCAGAGGGTCGAGGTGCTTGGCGCCACGCCCGAGCACGCGAGTGCGGACAAGTCGACCGGCAAAGTTGCGCAGGAGCCGACCGCGGTCGAAGTGACCGATTCGTCCTCGCGCGGGATGTCCTTCCAGCCGGTGTTCTGGAAGAATGTCCGCGTTGGGCACGTCGTCAAAGTGTTTGATAAAGAGCAGATTCCCGCGGACATCGTGCTACTATTCTCCAGTCACGAAGATAATGAAGCCATGTGCGAAACGTCGAGTCTCGACGGCGAGTCCAATTTGAAAGTGCGTCACTGCCTCAAGTGGAATCAGATCATTCCAGAGAACGGGATGAGCTTCGGCACGTCACTCAACTCGGAGCTCCGTTGCGAACTTCCAAACAAGCGTCTCTACAGCTTTGATGGAGTCTTACGGATATCGTACGCGAACGAGCAGGCAAAACGCGACGCCACGGAACGGCAGGAAAAGCTCCGATCTAGGGACTCAGATACACCTTTAAAGCTACCACACGACGCGCTGCCGGACATGGACGAACTCCCGATTAGCATCGAGAACGTCCTGCTGCGAGGGATGAAGTTGTGCAACACCAAATGGGTTGTTGGAGTCGTCGTTGGCGCTGGGAACGACACGAAGCTTGTGCAAAACATGAAAGCGATCCCGTCCAAGTTCAGTCGTCTCGACCACACTGCGAATCGATGCATTCTCCTGATTTTTGCGGTGCTCTTTGGTGTGTGCTTCATTAGCTCGATCCACGCATCGTCTTTCTCCGAAAAAGTTCACGCGCGTCCAGCGTTCGCTACGGCACTGATGCCGATTATCAAGCGGATGGGTGTGAGCGAGTTTTTCGAGGCTTGGATCACGTACCTGATTCTGTACAACAACATGGTTCCGATATCCCTGTACATTAGCCTTGAGGTGGTGAAGTGGTACCAAGCCCGGCGGATCGAGAGTGATCCGAAGTTTCAGTGCGCCGACAGCGGCCATGGGGTAACAGCCAGAACGTCAAACGTCAACGAAGATCTGGGACAGATCAAGTACATCTTCACCGACAAGACTGGCACCCTGACGAAGAATCAGATGTTATTCAAGGTGTGCAGCATCGGAGGCGTCATCTACGACGGATCTGATATGAATCTACGAAGACTTGCCAAGGCAGCCGGAGGAGGATTGATTGGAAACGAGCCTTCGTCACAGCTTCCCATGAGCGAGCCGCGATCGAGCGCAAGCTCTGGGCGAAACCACCAGTCCTCTGGCCGCGAAGGATCTGAAGGGAAGCGGATCGTGAAGCAAGCGTCGCTGTCTGAGAAAGACGTTCGGCCATACTACCACCTCCTGAGCATGATCGAGAACCCGTCACGATATATGGGGAAGGAGCAGCATTCACTTGAGCTGGCGCGGCCGTTCTTTCGCTGCCTGCTTCTTTGCCACTCTGCATCGGTGGCAATAGAAGAAAACGCTCGAGCAGCGGCAGGGCGAGGTGACGACCAATCCTCATCCTCGACCAAAACTGACACTGATGGACGAGGACTGCGACACATCGGTGGAATGAACTCTCTCAATGGCTCAACAGAAGCTGCTGATGCGTTCCTATGGAGCGGTGCACTGTCCTCCAAGTTCGAGCGCAAGTATTATGGATCATCGCCTGACGAAGTCGCATTATTGAACGCTGCAATGGAATTCAACTGTGTGTACGAGGAGCGCGAGGGAGATCTGATCCGCATCAGGTTGTTTGGGAAGTCTGAAACGTACCGCCTTCTTGCTTTGAACGAGTTCGACAGCACGCGAAAGTGTATGTCGGTGGTGGTGCAGCAGATTCGCTCGCCATATGACGGTGCTGATGGTGCTAACGCTGCTGGCGAGAGCACTCATAGACATGATCTGGGGCATGCAGCGAAATCGAAACAGAGAAAACGGCATCAGGACCTGATATCAGGAGCAGATGAAAACCAGAGAGATAGTCTTGCTGAGATGGAGATAGCAGTGGCGAATGGTGGTGAATCCGATCGCGAGTGCGATGGTAGCGAGAGCCCTTCTGAAGATGGCGATAACGATATCCTTGTGTTTACCAAAGGGGCCGACACCGTGATGTTCGCGAACGCGGCGAACGCGCAGGATATCAGTAAACTGGGGCTGCACGTGCACTACTTTGCTGCGATGGCTCTCCGTACGTTATTGCTCGGATTCAAAACACTTTCCCAAGCAGAGTATAATGCATGGAAAAGCGAGTACAACATGGCGCGAAAGTCCCTCTCGGATCGAGAGCACTTGTGCCTCGAAGTGGCGAAGAAGATCGAGACGTCAATCTACCTTCTTGGCGCAACAGGAGTTGAAGATTTGCTGCAGGAAGGTGTGAAGGAGTGCATCAACCAACTCAGTCAAGCGGGTGTCAACATCTGGATGCTCACAGGTGATAAGGATGAGACTGCGATCTCCGTTGGGCACATGTGCGGTCTGATAGGCGAGAAAAGCAAGATGATTATCATCAAAGGCAAGAACAAGCAAGACTGCCTTGATGAGATTGCGAACGCGAGACGCAAGCTGAAACGGGAGGGTGTGTGGGTTCCCGGCGTCGCAACGCGCAACATGTCATTGGTGATCAATGGCGAGGCGCTCGAGTTCTTGCTTGCTGACGCCTTGGTGTCTCTGAGAGCAAGGCTTCCAGAGGCGAGCAGCGCCGGAAAGCTGGACGTGCTTGTGGAGGAGAGAGCGCCGCCAATCAACCTGACAAATACATTTCACATCAACGAGTCTATTTCAACGAAGTCAGCTGGCAGCCTGCCCAGCCAGTTCCACAGCGCCACTCACGACACCAGTCCGTCGTCTCCTGCTGGTCGCAACCAGCGAGTTGCATCGAGACATGGTTCGACAAGGGCGTCCGTGGGTGACAACAGCGGGCCAATATCATCGCATCAGCTTTTCATGGAACTGGCAACACAATGTACATCGGTGATCGCATGCAGGCTCAGTCCGATGCAGAAAGCTCAAGTAGTTGGGTTGATGAAGTCGGCTTCAGGATCCCCCTTGACTCTTGCTGTTGGTGACGGTGGCAATGACGTGAGCATGATCCAAGAAGCGCATGTCGGTATCGGGATTTACGGACACGAAGGCATGCAAGCTGTACGCGCTGCAGACTTCGCGATCGGCACATTTCGCAATCTGTCGCGCCTACTACTCGTGCACGGCCGCTGGAATCACCGGCGTGTGGCACGTGTGATCTTATTCTCATTTTACAAGAACATGGCACTGATGGTGACGCTGTTCATATACTCGCTGCGAAACGCATTCTCTGGACAGACACTGTACGAGTCATACTTGATGGTCGGCTGGAACGTCATGTACACTGTGCTGCCAATTTTCGTTCTCGGAATCGCAGACGAAGACATCCGCGACTCAACTGTGTTGCAGCATCCGTTTGTATACCGAAGCTCGCTGAAACGAAGTGAGCTGAGCATCCAGAGATTGTCCATGTGGATTCTGAACGCGCTTATGCACTCTGTGCTAGTGTTCTTCTTTACGATGAGTGCGCTGAGCGGAATTTCGTCGACTGAAGGCCATGCGAACGGATTGTTCACCGACGGGACAGTGGTGTATGGCGCCATGGTGATCACAGTGACGTTGCGCGCGAGTCTGGCAATGCAGCGTCTGCATCGGTGGGGGCGATTCCACTACCTGTCTCTCTTCGGCGGATTCTCAGCATACCTCGTGTTTGTGGCGATGTACTCGCGCGCATACGGCATTTTCACGACGTTCGACGTGTTTCGTGACTTTTACGGGGTCGCAAACATGCTGTTTTCTGAGGCGACGTTTTGGCTGCTGATTCTGTTCACTACGGTTGCCTCCGTGGCGCCGGACTTTGCGATAATGTACCTAAAGCAAATGTACCTGCCCTCAAGCAACGACATTATCCAGGAGATCGACAGCGGGCTTGGTCTCTCTGGCACGTTTAATGCTGCAGATTTCTCGATCGCGAACCTGCGAGGGACGAAGTTTACAGATGAGAGATCGAGCCGATTTGATGAGCAGAGCCAGTCCTTGACTGCTCCAAGTGGCCGATCTGACCTGACAGCGTCACTGATCGATGGAGAGTGGAGTCAAAAATTTCGCGACTTTGATCGCCCGACAGAGCACGACGAACTCTCGAAGCAGCTCATCGCGTTGCAGCGCGAGCTTGCACAAGAGATTGGTTTACCAGATCCAATGCTGAATGAAGACGATGCGCAAAGCTCGCGAGCGCTCACCGTGCAACCAAGCGTACACCCGCTCACCTTGGAGTTCATGGGCGAACAGCACCAGACGCTGGAGAGCGAATACGAGCTGACGTTTGCTCTGCGCGAGCGGCTTCGCATCATCTTCTGCTTGAAGATTTTGGCGATTTTGATCCCATTGTATGCGCTGTACGAGTTCTTTTGGGAGAATGAGTCGTCGTATGTCTGGATCCGCGCAGGTTTCTTCATCTGTGACGTCGTGTACATGCGCATTGCTCGGACGCAGTTCTTCATTGAGTATTACCAGAGTGCAATCTTGTTGCCGTATTGCGCTGTTGGAATGGCGCTCACGCTTACGATATCAGATACGGGAACCTTCGCGGCGGCGCTCTACCCAATCGGACTCTTCGTGGTGATTCGAGTGAAGTTCCTGTACGCGCTGCTGTTGTCGATCTACAACTGCGCCTTCTATTTGCTGGCGGACAAAATCGGGATCAAAAAGCAAAGCTCACAGGATTTGCCGGACTTGCTGCTCTTCGCGCTGTACTTGGCGTTCGTGATCACGTTCGGCGCATACTCTTGTTACTCGCTGCAGATCACGATGCGGCGGGACTTTCTGCAAAGTCGGTCTCTCTTGATCGAGCAAAAACGATCGACCCAAATTCTCAAGAACATGCTTCCAGAGCACGTTGTTCAACGTATGCAAAAAGGAGACACGCTTATCAGCGAGGACGAGAAGGATGTGACGATCCTGTTTTGCGACATTGCGGACTTCGCTTCGTTCGTAAACCGATTCGCCCCCACTGAGGTCGTTTCGCTTCTCGACCGTGTGTATTCTCTTTTTGACCAGATCTGTCAGAAACATGGCGTCCGAAAAATGGAGACTGTCGGGAAGACATACATGGCTTGTGCTGGACTCCAAGGGAAAGGCCGAGGAAAAGAGGCAGCGCTCCGCGCAGTGTCTATGGCGATTGACATGCTCGGAATACTGGAAAAGTGCATCGCTTCGAACGGTAATGGGATCAAGTTACGCATTGGGATCCACTCAGGCCGAGTCGTGAGTGGCTTAGTCGGGATGAAGAAGCAGCAATTTTCGCTCTTTGGAGACACCGTCAACACGGCATCGCGCATGCAGTCCACTGGAATCACTGGACGGTGTCAAATCTCCCAAGTCACGTATAAGAAGCTCGCGGGCCATTTCACCTTCGAAGAACGCCAAATCCAAGTGAAAGGCAAAGGATCGATGACAACATACATGGTGGGCGAGCCCTTGAGTGAGATTGCACACATGGCAGTACTCGGACAGCTAGACCACGTAGTGAGGCGTGAGTCGCTGATCATATCAGAGCACAACGGGCGCAAAGCAAATGACATGGACTTCATAAGTGTGACACGGCAGAAGATTGTGCAGAAAGCCAAGAAGCGCTGGGCCAAGTATGACCCGATCCGGCTTCTACTTGGGACTCCACCGTCCACCCAATATCTGGGAAAGGCTGGAGGCAGCTCGAGTGCAGAAGAAGATATGCTCTCAGAGACCCGGGCGTGGCTGCTGTACTTCAAGGAAGAAGAGATGGAGCACAGGTACATGGAGAGCACATTGCCAGATCGCGTGGAAGGCGCACGGACGACTTTGTTTGTTCTCGGACTATACGCGTTTTTCACGTGTATGCGCGACTTGACTCTCGAGCTGCTAGAGACTGCTTACAGTAGCACTCAGATCGCCGCGTCAACGTACGTCGCGATCTTGCTGATCCGAAGTGTGTACGCAATCGTGACGGTGCTCATCGCTCGCCGAGCGAGAACCGAGTTTCCTGACTATTCAGAATTCAAGCTGCGCAACGTTCTCGTTGGCGAATATTTGTTTGGGCTGTGTTGCTTCACAGTGAGCCAAGCGCTGCTCTGGCGCTTGAACTACATCATGGAGATTGACACGTCTCCGCGCTATGTGAACCTGTGCCTCGACATTGTGCTCGCTATGTTTGTCGTGTCGAACGGTGGTTCTATCTTACATCGGCACACGGTTGCGTTCAACCTCTTAGCGCTGACTGGAGTTACCGTTACCAGCCTCATCAGCTTGGACATTTTCCACCAGGATGCCAGGCTGTTCAACTCCAAGTTCAAGACGAGCTACCCGATCGTGCTGACTTACCTTTCGGTAATTACCAACTTTGTGGCGTCCAACAACGTCGAGTTCTTCACGCGACGCCAGATCTGGCTCAAGACGCGCACGCAGCTCGAGACTATGAACGCCGATCGCCTTTTGTATCAGATGCTGCCTGCCGCCGTCGTGATGCGGCTGAAGGAGGGGGAGACCGTGTGCGACCAACACCAGCAGGTGGGAATCCTCTTCTCTGACATTAAAGGATTCACGTCGATCGCATCGCAAGCAGACACCGCGCAGGTGGTGAACATCCTCGCGTCGCTCTTTTGTGCGTTTGACAAACTCACGGAGAAGCACGGAGTGTTCAAGATGCAGACTATTGGGGACGCATATGTGATTGTGTCGGGGTTGCCCTATGTCGACATGAGCCTCGGACCAGTGATCGGTGCAACAGGTGTCGGGAATGGAGCGAATCTGCCGCGTGGAGCCAGCAGTCGCGTGCTGCCACTCAGTACTGGCGATCAGGGACTGGCATCCAGCGGGAGAAGCGGGGCGCACAACACACCCTCGCGTCGAAGCACACTCAAACACAAGTTCCAGATGCAAACCCGCAGCCACATCCGGGACCTGCTGGCTATGGCGCGTGACATGCACAAGGAAGTCCGCAAGGTAAAAGATCCCAACACTGGCGAGCGACTGCAGATGCGCATCGGGATCCACATTGGCAATATCATTGGAGGCGTTATCGGCACGACGACGCTACGATACGATATGTGGGGACCTGACGCGCTCACAGCCAACGAGCTCGAGTCAAACGGCGTGCCGGAGATGACGCTAGTGAGTCCTGCCGTGATGGAAGTGGTCAAGGGAATGCCAGACATCCGCTGCACGTTTCACAAGAAGGCGGCATTCACGAACGTGAGTTTGATGGATACATATCTGGTTGACTTTATCGAGCCGCCTCCCGCCGAGAGCGGCCCAGGTAGTGCGAACGGCAGCAACGTCGTATCCGGACTGATTGGCAGGGTCAACGCGGACGGAGAGGGCAACAACTCGCCCAAGAGTGTGAGCTCAATCTCGTTGCCCGAAGAAACTGGTGCTTCCCACGCAGGTTCCACCAGAGCACCACCATCTTCGGCGGCGACATCTGGGGTCCGCGCATCGTTGTCGCGGCAGGCAAGCACCCAAGCTGTGACAAGCGGGATGTTGGGAAGCAAGGCAGCGGCTGCAAATCTGATGACGAACGTCGTGTCACGACCAAGCTCCACCGGCTCGCGAAAAGGAGCTGGCATGACCGTGAAGCTGGGCGATGAAGTGTCAGTGCAAAGCGATCGGCGGCCGACAAACAGCGCAGCTCTCGAGCGTGCACACGTCAACACACCCAACACAGTGAACGACGACGAGCATGTATAGTAGAGCAGCAAGCAATGCACACGTACTTTAGTCCTGGATATAGGGGAACGACTGGAAGTCGCGGTAGATGAGCTCTCCGTTGCGATCAAAGTGCGCGACGCGGTAGCAGCGCTCACAGTAAAACATCGGATCCGAGATGCCGAGACGGTCGCCATAGCAAATATACTTGGCGCTGTACTGCTGGCAAATGAAGCAGTTGCGGAGCGCGCGGTGGTGTGGGTTCGGCAGCCGCATCGGGAACACGCTGCTGTTGCCAGCGTCATCGGCTCTGCTCGGCGCGTCCAGTTCGTGCGGCAGTCGCGCATCGCGGATCCGAATGAGGTGCTCGCACTCGCCCTGGTGGATGTACACTCCTGGCAGGTCGACCTTGAGCGGAAGATCGCGGAACGCTGTGGCCTCCATCGCCAGCGACGTCTCGCCATCCAAGGCTTCCCCATACTTCGCAGTCCTCTCCGGCGACTTGCGGATCCACGCCCGGATCTCGTTGCCGTAGTCGATGTGATCCGCACTGCGGCGGTCCGTGTAGAACTTGCGGTCGAAGTACACGAGCTTGGACTGGCGCGCGTGGTCCGCAAGGCGCTGATCGTATGCACACACCACGAGGTCGATAACGTCCGCGAGTGTCTGCGACTCGCGCACGAGAAATGACTGGGTCTTGGCCGGATCCTTGCTCGGGTGCAGTACATCGAGCCAGATCACAAGCTCCTCGCGCGTCGCACCCGCGCTTAGGGTCGAGGAGAGGGCCGCCGCCGCGTCGACGTCGATCCCGCGTGCGAGCAGCAGGCTCTTCTGTTGCTTCGCCGCATTCTCCTGCTGCTCCATCTCCCGTTCGTCGCGTCCTCTCTCCTCCTCACCACCGTACTGCGACAGCGCGGGCGCCGGTCGCGCAAACTCGAAGCTCGCGTGCGTCTTCGTGTCGCCCGCCGAGCGCTTCTGTTGCAGCGCGCGTGTCTTGGCCGCGAACGTGGCCACAAACTCGCGCAACCGCGCGCTCGGCTCACGCTCCGCGCGCAGCGTATTCGCCTCCGGCAGCGCGGCGAATACGTCGAGCAGCTGTTGGCGGCGGCGACGGGTGCGTTCGCGGCGCTTGCGACGGCCTCTGCGGAGGCGCCCCGTCCGGCTGTTCTCTGTGTCGCCACCGCCGCCGGCGTCATCTTCTTCGTCGCCGCTGCTCAGCGCGCCGCTCTCGTAAAGCGCCCAGCGCACCACCGCGCGTGCCCGGCGCAGGCGCTTGGCGTACGGCAGCGCCGCCTCGAGCGCCGCTGGCTCGAGTGCATTCCAGCGCTGCAGCGCGCGATAGAGCGCGGCGTCCACCGCCTGCTCGAGCGGCGGCAGCGTGATGTCCTCCACGCTGATGTCCACGTCGCCTACATCACGTTCCGGGGCCTGTAGTAGCGGTGGGAAGAGCGCCGCGAACGCACGTCTTTGCCGGAGGCCATCACCATCGTTGTCGTTGCCCATGGCAGCTCGTTGTTGGACATTAGGGATCATCTGATTGGCTGCATCGTCCTTCGTATTACCTTCGGGACAGCTCTTAAGACCCTACTCTCCAACCGGATCCTTCCCTACTACGCAGACACCTGGCAAGTCCCGCACGTCCTAGAGACCGCCTCTGTCGCCCTCCCCTGTCATCATGTACGCCCCGGACAGATATGCTGCTCCTGGGGTTGCAAATCACGAACACTTGTCCCGCCGAA
>JAASFW010000240.1:0-27623 GCA_023334005.1 Globisporangium orthogonon | reverse complement strand
CGTGCGTGCGTGCGTGTAGAACGAAGACAATGGAGCCAAATGATCCCGACACGAGCGCAGATGAGCGCCGCAACTACGTCGTGGGGTTGCTCAAATGTATGTGGGGTAGACAAATGCGGCTGAGTAAACGGAAGGAGTCTGAGGACGCGCTCGCAGCGTTCTTGGACGACCCGCAGTGTTTTCTACTCCAAGCTCGAGTGAGTGCAAGCGGAGACAACAACAACGTCGACGACGGCGCAGAAGCCATAGACGTCGAGCTGGCGACCCAACTGCAGGAGTGGGGAGACGCCAGCAAACCGCGACTCGAGACTATGTTCGTGAAAGTCGGTGCAGTACCGCTCACACCAACGAACATGCGGACAAGCATCCAGGTCACGACCGTGGCTCTGTCTCCTCTCCAAAGCCTCTACCAAGCCGTACACCAGGTGTACGCACCGATGCTTCTCAAGAGTGACGCGAGCGCAAGTCAGCTCTCGCAAAAGCTCAAGGATATGCTCATTGAGCTCGATGTTGGACTGGGTAGCACGGTGCTCGCCGGCTCGAGCAATTCTGGCGGCGGCAAGGGCGGCGTGACGAGTGACAGCGACTTCATAAGCATTGTGACGATCAATGACGAGTTCCAGTTTTGGGAGCGCGCCGACTCGAAGAACCTCAAGCGCGCGAAGAAGTTCTGTGCCGCGCTTGACAATGTTCACCAGCGCTTCAACACCCTCGAGACGCTGAGCTTTGACGAGATGGCTGAGCTGCTCGAGGAGTCTTACAACACGCTGGACGACATCTGGCGCGCGGATCTCTCGCGCGAGAACCAGTACCCGCAGGCTCGCATGGACCACTTGCTCGGTCTCGTGGGCTCCGCGATCAACACTTTCATCCTCGACAAAGCCAAAGCACTTGGCGAAAGCGTGTGGGCTGGCGCCTTCCACGACGTTGACATGCTGCTCCAGCAGTCGATCACGCTCTGCGAGACATGGGCGTCTAGCATCAACACTTTAACAGCGACGATGTGGCCATCGTACGACGAACATCCGTGGACGGGCAAGAAGTCTGAAAAGGACGCTCAGCTCCACGCGCTCGTCAAGCGTCTTGAGGAGGTTGCGCGCGCCCGCACGACGTACGAAGAGCTCGTGTCGCTTCTTCCGCGGTCGAAAGCACAGGAACTCGCTGCGTCGTGCTTCTTGCCGTTCGCAAAGCTCAAGCCACTCTACTACAACCCATACACAGAGACGATGTGGCAGAAGTCGATCAAAGAGTTCGAAGCCACACTCGCTCCAGTAGAGGCGCAGATCGGCGTCATCTTGCGTGAGCAGATCGCATCCGTCGCCAGCAAGCCGAGTACGGATGTGCGCCTGCTGCAACGATACAAAAACTTGTTGCAGCGACCCTCGCTTTCGAAGACTCTCGCGGGTGATCGCGACGCGCTGCTAGCACAGCTGATCGCGCACTTGGATCAGCTCGAAAGCGATTTCGAGTCTCGTCGGCAGCAGAGCTTGAAAGAGAAAGCATTGCACATCGGTAAGACGCTCAGTCCCAAGGTGAACGCGATCGTGTGGGGTCACATGCTCAGCACGCGCGTAATGGAGATGAACGATCTCGCGAAGCAGGTTCTGTTTGACCTGCCGACGTTCAAGCAGTTCGCTCACCACTGCGAGCAGTTCCTCACCAAGGTAAACGGCATGGTGCTGGACAAGGTGCGTGACTGGCAGGAGCAGATCGACAACCAGCTCGAGCAGGAAGGTGAGGATTCGCTGCGCCTCACTGGGAAGCTCATGCAAATCGACAAGAACGGCGAACTTGTCGTCAACTACAGCGAGTTTCTTGTCACACTCCTGCGCGACGTGCGGCAGCTAACGGAGCTCTCCGTGCAGCATCAGTCGAGCTTGTCGTCATCGAAACGAGACGAGTGGGTGCCACCGAAGGTCCGCAAGGTAGCAGAGGAAGCCGAGAAGTATTACCGTTATGGCGTGACACTCAAGAAAGTTGCCAACTTCTACAACAACATGGAGAGCCAAATCATCGACGAGCAGAAGCCGATGCTGCTCAACTCACTGCTCGCGTTCGAAGACGCTGTGAAGCGGCCCAGTCTCTTGCAACCGCAGAAGAGCAGCAGCAGCGGCAGTGGCGCGTCCAAGAAGGACGTGACGTGGCAGAACCTCGAAGAGTGCAACGAGTATGTCAAGCAACTACAGGAAGCTGCTGACAAGCTGTCGTCCGAAAATCGGCGCTTCAAGCGCTTGCACGAGAAGCTGGGCGAAGAGTTCCTCGCACTCATGGACATCGATCTGCTTCGGTACCCAAACAAATGGAAGGAGCGCTGGGACGAGATCAAAAAGAACGTGCTCGCAGTCACGAAGAAACAGGACCCGGCGCGCACGAAGAAGTGGTTTCTCTTCTGGGATCACCAACTCTACAAGGTGCTCGAGAGCGGATATCAGATCGGACTCGAAATGCTCAACGAGAATCTGCCCGAGATCAAAGACATCAAGACGGAGCTGCATTTTCCACCGTCGTCTTCTGCCGCAGCGAGCACCGCGAATGGACTCTCGCTGATCCTCAAGCCACCTATCGAGGAGCTTCGCACGGCGTACTATAAATCCATGAAGAAGTTCGTGTCCCGTCCGACCAAGTTCAGCGGCTTTGCAAACCCGCAAGTGTTTGCCACCATGTGTGACGCGAACGCGAACAACCTTGTACTTGTGTACCAGAGCTGTGAGCAGCTCTTCACTCGCGTCGAGGCGCTTGTGTACGAGTACGAGCACTGGAGTGTACTCTCGCGTGTAGGTGGTGGAGGCGGGGAGTTGGATACGCTGATGGAATCGGAGCTCCACGAACCAGGCGACTGGGAGGTTAATTTGAAGACTATCAAGCTGAAGCGCAAAGAAAGCGAGAAAATACCAGACTTCATCAAGATCGACTGCGTCCACTTGTCTCTCTTGCCATTCAAAAGCACGCTTGACGAGTACTTGCAGCGCTTCCAAGACGCCTTGCTGCTCTCGTTGCGGAAGAGCACATTGTCTCACATTCGTCTCGTCGAGGAGTTCGTCGAGAACGCCAAGGAGAAACTCAACACACGGCCACACTCGATCGACGAGATCAGCCAAGCGCAGATCGAGTGGAAGGAGATTGACACGAACAAAGCGTCTGTACACACACACTTCGAGAAAGCCGAGAAGAAGAAGGCGCTGCTCATCAACGTGCTCGGGTCGTCTGCGAGCACCAAGATCGACACACAGGAGGTCGAGTCCCGGCTGACGAAGCTGCCCACCGAGTGGGAGAACTTCGAAGTGTCCCATGAAGCGTTCAACGAGATGATCGAGGACCAGCGCGAGAGCTTGAAGGTCGAGATCGCCACGCAAGTGGACCAATGCAACGAGCAAATCGTCAAATTCCGCGACCGCTGGACGGGGCTCAAGCTGCTCGAGGTGTCGTCTTGGGAGGAAGCCGACCTGATCAACAGAGTGTACAAGCCAATCGCAGACGAGAGCGCAAAGCTTGGCGAAATTAAAGCGCTCAGCAAGACTCTGACGGAGAACTGCCGCGCGTTCAATATGGATGTTCCAGTGTTTAATGGACTTGACGAAGTCGACAGCAGCGTCAGCCTCACCGAACTCAACTGGTCGACGTACAGGCAGTTCCAAGACGAGATCAAGGCGCTCTCGGCACAAGATTGGTTCACGTTCAGCACAAACGTGTTCGCGCTGCAGGACTGTGCGCAGAAGTGGACGGAGCAAGCCAAGCAGAAAATTCCTGAGCGCACGATGGTGGTCGATAAGATCTCCGACTTTCACAACCACGTTAAACGCGCTATGCCTACACTAAAACTTTGTCGCGGCGAGCCATTCAAGGACGATCACTGGACGCAGCTCTTTCGCAAACTCGGAATGCCGAGGAATGTCGACAAGATCAACCTCACACTCGGCCACTTCATCGATGTCTTTCAAACGCTTGAGCTTCCGGCGACGCTACAATTCGTCAAGGTATTGCACGCCCGCGCTCAGGGAGAGGTAACGATTCGTGATGCGCTCTTGGAGCTCCGCGCGTGGACGGAAACAGCTGAGCTGTCGCTTTTAGTGCACGAACACGATGGGCGCCGTGTGGCTATCATCAAAGACTGGAAGGACATCACACTGGCCCTCGGAGACAACCAGTCTCTGTTGGCGTCGCTTAAGGAATCGCAGTTCTTCAAGCCGTTTGAGATGGAGGCGCTGCAGTACGAAGTCAAGATGACGGTGCTCGACCAAGCGCTTACACAGCTCAACATCATCCAGCGCAAGTGGGTCTTCCTCGAACCGATCTTCTCGAAAGGGGCGCTGCCGTCCGAGCAGAGCCGCTTCCGCAAAGTCGACGATCAGTTCACTGACATCATGAAGAATATCGAGCGCGAGCCGAAGCTGTTCAACCTCACCGACGAGATGCTCTTTCCACAACTGGTCGACAACCTCAACATGATGGTCGACCAGCTCGAACGCTGCCAAAAGGCGCTCGCGGACTTCCTAGAGGAGAAGCGCTCATGCATGCCGCGGTTCTACTTCATCGGAGACGAAGATCTGGTACGTTAGTCGTTCTAGCTCTAGTGTGTCTTATTCGTGCAGAGTTCCCTGCAGTGTATCTAACTCTCCCTATGCTCTTTGCTCACTCTCCTCGTCGCAGCTGGAGATCCTCGGACAGTCCCAGAACCCGGCGGTGATTCAGAACCATCTCAAGAAGCTCTACCAAGGAGTCCACCGAGTCGAGTTCTCCGAGGCGAAGGACACGATCGTCGCAATGCTGAGTTCTGCAGGCGAGAAGGTGGTGCTTCATACACCAGTGCAGATCACGAGCTCGGTCGAAGAGTGGCTTGAAAAGTTCACGGAGGAGATGCGGCGCACCATTCGCGTGCTTGTGAGCTCTTGCGTCTCAAGCAAGGCTCCAGACTATCACGAGTTCCCGTCGCAAGTGTTGTGTCTTGCCGAGCAGATCCGCTTCTGCGAGCAAGCCGAAGCCGGGATCAAGAACGGGAGTATCCAGGATCTGAAGAAAAGTCTCCACGACACTCTGCGGGAGCTGACGTCTCTAGATCTGAGCACGGAGTTGCTCATGAGTCTTAAGGTCAAGGCGCTGGTGCTCGACCTCGTGCACCATATCGACGTCTGCGATCAGTTGATCGCAGCGAACTGCCGCACGACGACAGACTGGATTTGGCAGAAGCAGCTTCGGTTCTACTTGGAGAAGCAGCACTGTGTTATCCGTATGAACGACGCCAAGTTCGACTACACGTATGAGTACCAGGGCAACGCCCCGAAACTCGTACACACACCGCTCACAGACAAATGCTACTTGACGCTCACTCAGGGCATGCACATGGGCTTTGGTGGCAATCCGTACGGTCCGGCTGGAACCGGCAAGACCGAGTCCGTGAAAGCGCTCGGCGGTCAATTCGGTCGCCAGGTGCTTGTGTTCAACTGCGACGAGGGCATCGATTTTCAATCCATGGGTCGAATCCTCCTTGGGTTAGTAAAGTGCGGTGCGTGGGGGTGCTTTGACGAGTTCAACCGCTTGAAAGAGGACCAGCTCTCGGCCATCTCGCAGCAGATTCAGGTCATCCAGGACGCGATCAAAGACAAGACGACGACAATCAAACTGCTCAATCGCTCACTTGACGTGGACTTCAACGCTGGTATCTTCGTGACGCTCAATCCAGCGGGGAAGGGCTACGGTGGTCGTTCGAAGTTGCCGGACAACTTGAAAGCTCTCTTCCGTCCTGTGGCCATGGGAAGACCCGACAATAACCTTATCGCGGAAGTGATCCTTTACTCTGAAGGCTTCTCTGAAGCCAAAGACATCGCATCGAAAGTCGTCTCGCTCTACTCGCTGTCAGGGCAGCTCCTCTCGCCGCAGCAGCATTACGATTGGGGACTCCGTGCCTTGAAAGCGGTGCTCAATACTGCCGGGAAGCTGTTGCAAGCTGCCAAGAAGGAACTTTCCATCGGATCGAGCGCAGTGGACGGTTCTGGGGGAGCAAGTGACGAAGGGAAGGACGACGAGAAGGGCTCGAAGGCCGAGCGCATGACACCAGCGGAAGAAACTGAGGTGCTGATCAAGGCAGTGCGCATCAACACGCTGTCGAAGCTCACGTTCGTGGACTCGACTCGCTTCCTCGCGCTCATCGGTGATGTATTCCCCGGCGTCAAATCTGCAGATCTCTCAGGTGGAGCTCTTGGGGAAGCGATTCACGACGTGATGGTGAGCAAACCGTTCTACCTCCAAGCAGACGAGCTCCAGATTCGCAAGATGCTGCAGCTCAAGGAGTCGCTCGACCAACGCATGGGATGCGTCGTTGTGGGGCCTTCAGGGAGTGGCAAATCGACCGTGTGGCAAATTCTCCAGCAAGCGTTGATCAAGTGTGGGCAGCTCGTAAAGACGCACGTAATGAACCCGAAGTCAATGCCACGAGAGCAGCTGCTTGGCCACATGGACCTCGACACCCGCGAGTGGGCGGATGGTGTGCTCACAGACGCCGCGCGGAAAGTCGTGAAGGAGCCCGAGCACGTCCGCTCGTGGATCATCTGCGACGGTGACGTGGATCCGGAGTGGATCGAGTCGCTCAATTCCGTCCTTGATGACAATCACCTGCTCACGCTACCGAACGGCGAACGTATCAATTTCGGTCCCAACATCAATTTCATCTTCGAGACGCACGATCTGCGATTTGCGTCGCCCGCGACCATTTCGCGCATGGGCATGATCTTCCTCTCAGACGAAGACATGGACATCAAGCGTCTCGTGAGCAAATGGCTGCTCACGCAAGCTGCTGAGAGACGCGACGATCTGAGCAAGTGGATTGACGAACTCTTCACGAAAGCGCTTGACGAGCTCCACAAGTACGAGATGGTCGTCGAGACCACGACTGTGGGAACGATTATGAACGGTCTGAGCCATGTAGCGTCGGCAACGACGCGCAGCGAGTTTGTGTGCGCAATGGTTCGCGGACTCGGTGCAAACCTGTTAATGAGTGCGCGGACATCGTTTGCCAAGTCGATGTTCATGATGGCAAATGAGCGACCACCAGACATGGGGGCACCCCTCGACTGCTACTGCCAAGGAAGCTCGTACATCGCGTTCGAGACGAAGCGCGACACGTACGGGTCGATGGACGGAAAGATGGATCGGAAAGACATCGCGAACTGTCACGATGCTGTTGTCCCGACTGTGAGTGTACAACGTGGGCTCAAGATCGTTGAGCCGTGGGTAGAGAAGATGGAGCCGTTCATCCTTGTGGGACCCGAAGGTAGTGGCAAGAACATGATCATCCGCCAGGCGTTTCGCAACCTCAAGTCCGTGAATGTTACAGTGTTGCACTGCAACGCACAGACAACGGCAGAGCACATCATCCACAAGATCTCGCAGTGCTGCTCGCTCTTCTCGACCAACTCTGGGCGTGTATACCGTCCGCGCGATTGCGAGCGCTTGGTGCTCTACCTGAAAGACATCAACCTGCCCAAGCCTGACCAGTACGACACGTGTATGCTCATCGCGTTCTTACAGCAGCTCATCACGTTCAACGGTTTCTACGACCAGCACCTCGAGTTCCTCGGTATCGAGAAGATTCAGATCGTCGCGTCCATGAACGCGGCGACAACTGTGGGCCGGCATCCGCTCAGCACACGCTTCACTGCGATTGTCAAGGTCGCGTACATGGACTACCCGACGATCGAGGAGCTCATGGTCGTCTATTCGACCTTCCTCGAAGCAGTCTTCGACCCACAAAGCAACCCAAAGATCCCGGCGCAGTGGCGAGATCCGTCGACTCGTGACCGCCTTGCGAGGAGCATCGTCGAGATCTATGATGCCACGAAAACCAAGTTCAATGTCGACGAGCAGCGCCATTACCTCTTCACGCCGCGCGATCTCACCAAGTGGGTCTTCTCATTCGTGCGGTACGACCTCGAAAACGAAGACATGCTCGATGTGCTCGCGAACGAAGCGCGTCGTCTGTTCCGCGATCGTCTCGTAGATACAGACTCGACCAGTAAGTTCGATGGTATTTTGAACAGTGTGCTCAAGCAGCAGTGGAAGTACACGGCAAAACTCCAAGACGTGTTCTTCAGCTCGCTGCATTGCCGAAAAGCTGGAGGTGGGGCCAGTGGAGGGACAGGAGACGAAGCTGGCGTGGCCTCGGCATCACCGCTCTTCCGGATTGCGAGCGAGGAGTTCAGCTCGGTCGTCTCACAAGCAATCGTGCTGTATGAACGGGAGGAGAAGGATCTGCACATGCTGCTCTTTGACGAGATCTTGGACCACCTGGCGATTGTCGAGCGCATCTTGTCCGAGCCGGGCGGTTCGATGCTGTTAGTCGGCAGTTCTGGTGTCGGAAGACGCTCTGCGACAACGCTCATCTCTTACATGCTCGGGTATACCATGTTCTCGCCAAGTCTGACGCGCAACTACGACGCGGGGGGCTTTCGAGCCGACCTGAAGAGTATCTTGGTGAAAGCGGGTGTCGAAGGACAGCACTACGTCTTGTACTTGGAAGACCACCACTTCACTCAGGATGCGATCCTGGAAATCACGAACTCGCTGCTGAGCTCCGGCGAAGTGCCCGGGCTGTACACCCACGAAGAGATTGAGCCGCTCATCTCGCCGCTGAAGGAGAAGATGCTCGACTCGATCGGTGCGAGCGGAACCGAGCACAAATCTGTCTATGACTTCTTCGTCTCGCGCGTGTGTCAGTTTGTCCACGTAGTTGTAAGCATGGACTCGCGCCACCCACAGTTCCTTCTGCGCTGTGAGAGCAATCCTGCTCTGTACACGCGGTGCTCGATTGTGTGGATGGGAGAATGGAGCTCTTTCAGCATGAAGCGGGTGCCAGAGCTGGTGCTGACAGGCTCCGAGCTTGTCGACAGTCTACCTAAGACAAATCAGCTCATCACGAGTCTGTACAATAGCTGCAGAGAGCTCGGTGCGACTCCGCGCGAGTTCATTGGGTTCCTCGGGAGCTGGCGCAGTCTGTTTGAGTTCAAGTGCAAGCAAATCGTCCAGGAGGTGAGCCACCTCAAGAGTGGTCTGAGCAAGCTTGAGGACGCATCGACGACAGTGGACGAGCTGAGCAAGAACGCAACTGTGAAGAAGAAAGAGCTCGGCTTGGCGCAAGTGGCGGCCGACAACGCGATGAAGGAGATCCAGAATGCGCTTGATAAGGCCGCTGTGAACCGCCGTGAAGTCGAGGAGCTCAAGAAGCACACTGGAAAAGCTGAGGAAGCCACGAACGCTCGCAAGAAAGAAATCGAGCGCGAGCTGAGCGACATCACGCCTATCCTCCAGTCCGCAAAGGATGCTGTCGGCAACATCAAGAGCGATAACCTCAACGAGATCCGTTCACTCAAGATGCCGCCCGAGCCAATCCACGACGTGCTCTCCGCTGTGCTCATGCTACTTGGCATCCAGGACACGTCATGGAACTCGATGAAGAAGTTCCTTGGCAACCGCGCTGTGAAAGACGATATCCTGAACTACGACTCGCGCCGGATCACACCAGACATCTTCAAGGCGGTCACGAAGCTCGTCAAGAGTAAGACCTCCTCGTTCGACCACGAGACGATCTACCGCGTGAGCGTTGCTGCTGCGCCACTCGCGACATGGGTCAAGGCGAACCTCAAGTACTCCATGGTGCTCAACAAGATTGAGCCGCTGGAAGCCGACCTCGCGGAGGCGAAGCGTTCGCTGGAAGCTTCGCAGCAGCGCTTGCTTCAGTGCGAGAAGGAGCTCGAGTCGATCGACGTCGTCGTCGCGAAGATGCGAGATGAGTTCGGTGAGAAGACGCGAGAGGCACAAATCCTCACCATGGGACTTGAGTCTGCGCAGTCGACACTGAACAAAGCGCAGGGGCTGCTCGGCAAACTCGGTGGTGAGAAGAAACGCTGGTCGGAGCAGGTGAAGGAGCTCGAGTTGCGCCTGCAGGACCTTCCGATCCGCATGCTACTCGCCGCAGCATTCACGACGTTCTTGGGCAAGTGCTCGGAAGACTTGCGCACGCAAGTGGTGCGGGAGTGGGAGAAGGAGATCCTCGAGTCGGTCCCGTCGAGCGCGAGCTCCAAGGGCTTCGACTACCGCAAGCTCCTGAGCAATGAAAGCGAGTTGCTCAAATGGAAGTCCATGGGCCTGCCTGCCGATAACCTCTCGATGGAGAACGCTCTGATAGTCGTTAACTCGGGCGGAGACCGGTGTCCGTTCATCATCGACCCTGCCAGTGCGTGCACCACATGGCTCCAAGCTGAGCTGGCGAAAGACACCACGCGTCCACTCTCAACAGTGCAGTCCCAAGATGCGCGATTCGTCAGCAACGTCGAGCAAGCCGTTCGCTTCGGGAAGACCCTGGTCGTGCTCGAGGTCGATACTGTCGAACCGTACTTGTACCCGCTTGTGCGCAAAGATCTCGTCCGCCAGGGTCCGCGCTACGTCGTCGCGCTCGGCGACAAAGTGGTCGACTATAATGAGAACTTTCGCATTTACCTCGTGACGCGGAACCCGTCACCACCGCTAGCTCCTGATGCGCTCGCGATTGTGAACGTCGTCAACTTCACAGTCACCAAGTCCGGTCTCGAAGGACAGCTTCTCGGCGTCACGATACAGCACGAACAACCAGAGCTCGAGCAGGAGAAGAGCGAGCTGCTGCATCAAGAAGAGTCGTGTAAGATGCAACTCGCAGCACTCGAGAAGGAGCTAGTGGAGGCTCTCGCGACGTCAGAGGGCGACATCCTTGAGAACACGATCCTGATCGAGTCGCTGACGAAGACCAAGTCCACAAGCGCCGAGATCGAGCAAGCGCTCGAGAAGTCCGCCAAAAAGTCCGAGGAGCTCGACGAGAAGCGCGAGACCTACCGCCCGTTCGCGCACGAGGGTGCTAAGCTCTTCTTCCTCGTGAAACAGCTCAGCGCGGTAAACCACATGTACCGCTTCTCGCTCGCGGCATTTCTCACGCTCTTTCGCGCCACACTCGGCACCAAGATGGAGTCTGCGAGCACGAAGGACCGCATTCTGCGCCTCATCCCAATTCTCGAGTTCAAAGTGCTCATGTTTGTTGGCCGTGCACTTTTCAAGGAGCACCGCCCCATGTTCGGCATGCACGTCGTGCACGGGATGCACCCCGAGTGCTTTGAGAAGAACGAATACGAGTTCTTCTGCGGCGAAGCCGTGTCAAGCGGTGAGAGAGCTGGCAGCTCGGCGCTACCGGACTGGGCGTCCCCAGAGCGAAAAGAGGCGTTCGCGCTCTTCGTCGAGACGTTGCCGCGGCTCGCGCAGCAGTGCAAATTCGACAGCCACGACCTCTGGATCCGCTGGTCCAAGTCCATGGAGTGTGAGCAGAGCTTCCATGCCAAGATGGACAAGTCCGGGTCTGCTGGTGGACTTTCAGCGTTCCAAAAGCTGCTCGTCGTCCAAGCGCTGCGTCCGGACCGCCTCCAGAGCGCGATCATCCAGTTCATCTGTGGCGTGATGCAGCTCAAGTCGCTCACGCCACCACCGCTAGACTTCAAGGACATCGCGACCGAAGAAGCGAGCAACGCGACACCGGTGCTGCTCATGACGACTGCCGGTGCTGACCCGTCGAAGGAGCTCGAGGAAGTCGCCTCTGCGGTCGTGGGCAAAAGCCACTACTTTGAAGTCGCGATGGGCGGCGGGCAGCAGGAGAAGGCGCTCAGCCTGCTCAAGTCCACGGCAGAGCACGGCGAGTGGCTGTGTCTCCAGAACCTGCACCTTGTCATCGCGTGGCTACCGACGCTCGAGAAGGAGATCAACATTCTCGCGCCGCACCACAAGTTCCGACTCTGGCTCACGACGGAGCCCCACGACGCGTTCCCGCTCGTGCTGCTGGAGCAGAGCATCAAGATCACGTTCGAGTCGCCTCCCGGGATGAAGAAGAATTTGCAACGCACGTATGCGTCATGGAGTCCGGAGTTCGTCGGCAAAGGGTCCACCGCGCGCGCGCAGCTTCTTTTCCTGCTCGCGTTCTTCCACGCGCTGCTGCAGGAGCGGCGAACGTACATCCCACAGGGTTGGACCAAGTTCTACGAGTTCTCGTTCGGCGACTTCCGCGCAGGCTCGAACGTGATGGAGCTCGCGAGTAAAACGAGCGGCAGCAGCGCGATCGACTGGGCCACGCTGCACGGGCTCATGGAGAACGCGATCTACGGCGGCCGCATTGACAACCCGTACGACTTGCGCGTGCTGCGCTGCAATCTGAACGAGTATTTCAGTCCAGATCTGCTCGCCGGCCAACGCAGCCTCATGCGTGGTGTCAAGCTGCCGCAGAGCGCGCGCCACGAAGACTACGTGGAGCTGGTGGACCACCTGCCGGACAGCGACACGCCCGCTGTCTTTGGACTTCCAGACAACATCGAGCGCTCGATGCAGCGCACGCTCTCAGCCGAGGTCATTGCGCAGCTCAAAGCACTTTCGTCGTCGGAGGAAGCGGCGCAGAAGTTCGACCGCGAGAAGTGGCGCGCGCAACTCGGGCCGCTTCTCGATACCTGGACGAAGCTCACCGCAAGCTTTCACTTGGACGCCGCTGGGGCGTCCGCGTCGGCGTCTGGAGCAGCTGGCAGCAGTGCGAAGAATCTACTGGCGCTGGCACCGACCGACGCGTTTGTGGCGCTCGAGAATGAGTTCGCGCACGATCTGGTGCAGCAGGTGAACAGCGCGCTTCAAGGGCTCAAGAAGGTGATCTACGGCACGGGGTTACTCACACCGGCGATCCAGAGCGTCGCCGCTGCGCTGCTCAAAGGCGCGGTGCCAGGCGAGTGGAGCGCGCGGTGGGAGGGCAGCGAGAGCGCGGCGACGTGGCTGCGCGCACTCGCGGTGCGGCGTCGCGCACTGGGGGAGTGGCAGGCGGCGGCAGCGAATGGCAAACTGCTTTCGCGTGGCCTCGACCTGTCGGAGCTGCTGCACCCTGGCACGTTCCTGAACGCGCTGCGGCAGCAGAGTGCGCGCGCGCAGCGCTGCTCCATGGACGGCATGCGACTGCTGTCGTGTTGGGAGAAGGACAAGCTCGCGAACGGCGAGCACGCGGCGCTCGAGTGGTTCGAGCTCTCGCGGCTGCTGCTGCAGGGCGCGAGCTTCGAGGGTGGCGCGCTCGCCGAGGCCGCGTCCGACGCACATGAGCTCGCGACCGCACCGCCGTGTTTCGTCGCGTTCGCCCGCGACGGCGCGCGCGAGCTCTACGCCCCCGAGAGCTGCCTCAAGGTGCCGCTCTACTACGCCACGAGTCGCGAGCGCGTGCTCGCAGAGATTGCCGTGCCGATCGCGGGCGACCACGCGCGCTGGGTGCTCGCGGGCGTCGCGCTCTTCCTGGGCGAGTAATGCGAGAAGTGCGACTTCGCCTCGTCGTTTGAGTGGGTTAGACGGCAGGAATGGGTACATTCAGAGCTATTCTGAATACATGTAGCCATTTTCGGACGAGAAAGGCGTCACTTGGGAGCTGCTCGCGGCTCCCAGGCAAGGACTTGCAGGACCTGGAGCGCAACTCGCTGCGCCTGGCGCCGAGAAGACGGAGGCGAACAAGAAGCGGAGCGGCCGACGCTGAGAGAGACCGAGACAGCCCACGAGCATGGGCTGCTGTTCGTCCAAGAGCCGCGCGGAGCGCCACACACTCGACAACCTCGACAGCAGTATCAGCAGCGCCGCGGCGGTGGCTGAAAAGCTACAATGCGCCGCAGACGCCGCCGTGCTGCCGGACGCCACGCCAGGCTGCTCGCCGTGCAGCAGCCCGCAGAGCAGCTCGCTCGCGCTGCTCACGGACAGCGCGAGCGGCGTGCTGCTACCCAAGTCCGATGACAACCCGGCGCCTTCCAGTCCGGAGTCAGCGACAGTAGCAACGCAGCTGCAAGAGAACAGGTTCAACGGCGTCGATGAACGACGAGACGACCCCAAGACCACCGGCACAGTCGACTTTACGCACGAAAGCGCGATCGTCCGCCCTGCCGAGGTGACTTCCACCGCGACGCTGCCGTCGCCGTCCCCATCACCTGTGCAATCTCCGCTGCAGGCGTCGCCACGCAAAGCGCCAGTGAACTACGAGGAAGTGCCGATCAACTCGATGTACCATCGCATCCACGCAGTCGAAGCCGAGGCGCAAGTTGAGCGGCGTCGACAAGAGCTGCGCGAGGAGGCAGAGCGGCACGAGCGCGAGATGAACGAGTTCAAGGCGAGCATGCTGCAGTCATGAGAGCGAAGAGTGATACGCAGTTTACCGGCGCGTCCACGCTCATCGCTTCCTTGCCGTTGCGGGCAGCGCGAGGCGCGTGTTTCTTTATGATGAATGTAGACAACACACCGTGCAGTGCTTGTGCTTTGTTCATGACTGGTGGCGACAGCGACAATCTTCTTAGCACGAAGCCCAAGGCGGAGAAGGATTGAACACTCGAAGAAGAAAGCTCGCGCAACAACAATCTTCCTCTGTCCAGAAGACGTGCTCTTTTGTTATGGAGCTCTTCGTGCTCGTTAACTTGGCCGTATCGTCACAAGCAGCGAGCTGTCCGTGACGAAATGGTCGTGTTCGCCTGCACCTGTAAACGAGCGGTCCAACTCTCTGCCAGTTTGCAATGTTGCGAGCGCAAGAACAACAGTAATGACGTTGCCCGACTCTCGCTGCACCGAATTGGTGGCGATCACGTCGCTTTCTGCAGCGACTTCGGCGCTGGGCAGAGCTCGCGCTTGCCCTTGTTAAAGATACGACTTGTTCGATGCGCTAACCCAGACTTGCGGCACACGCACACGCACACGCAAAAGTCTTCGAGCTTCGAGTCTTTGGAGAAGGGGAGCGAGGTCTCGATTTCGCGAGCGAATCGGCTCGCACTTGAGAGTCAACATTGACACACGCAAAAAAATCGAAGGCTCACAGAGCTCACCAACAAGCAAGCGGGAGCCACCCCAAAAAATCGCACGCACGCCTCGCGAACTCACAACCGCGAGTGAGAAAACCAGCAGCAAGAACGAAGGTGCAGCGCGAGAACAAGTCCAAGGGCAAGTAGGAGCTGCTAATGCTGCTCCTCCAGCTCCGAGGCTTTTCTGCTCGCTCGCTCGCACGAGCGAGTGCGTCGTGGTTGACTCGCCAAACGCGAACAGCGCCCAAGCACCGCAACCTGCCACGACGACGCTCGGCGCGAACGCGGCGGTAAACTGCCACTGCCACTGACAGCGATGTTGCCTCACAGAGTCCACTCTGCGGCAGCAGCGTGGCATCTTTTTGCGAGGCCAGTTGACTCTTTGACTTGATGGCTCAGACTCCCAAATGTGTGTCCTTGCATACAAGCGAACGAAAGCGGCGGAAAAGCCGGGACGCGTGGCTTGCTCCCACGGGAAACACGTGTGCGAGAGACTCGCGATGTGTATGCCGGGACCAGCTGTGCGTGTGCGTGTGTGTGGCTCATTTGGCGCACCCAGACAGTCAACCAAGCGAAAGTACCAGAGCGAGTTTGTGTTGTGGGTGGATGGGTAGATGGGTGGGTGTGTTTCGCAGCAGCGCTCGCTGCAGTCTTCGGGAACCTTTGCGTCGTCGTCGTCGTCGTGTAGGGTGTAGCGGCATTCGCACATGCGAGTTTGCTCGGAGTGAGTCATCTGTGTTTTTTTGCCGGTGTGGCAATGACTCACCCTAGTGACGAAAGCAAGGGAAATCTTCAAAAAGTGCATTTTAGAGGGAATGCTGACGGAGATGCGCCCCTCGTCGCCACTCGCGGGCTCGTCTGCGCGCGCCGTGGACCTCCACGCCCGCCGCTTGTATGGAACTTTGTATGGCGTGAACTGGCCCCCCAGTCTCCACACACGCCCACTTTCGCCAGCGCAACTCTCTCGCCAGCAGCAGCAGCAGCAGCAGCTCATTCGGCATTTCCACCCTTCGGCGCCACCACACACACACAAGCTGGCAAGCAGTACAAACGCTGCCTCGCAGTGGGAGGCCGGCAACCGGTGACGCGCCCCACGAAACCAGCACAGCACACCAGTCAGTAGACAGTCAGGCAGGCGACCATGGCCGTGGGCACGACGCTCCACCAGCTCTACTCCCAGCAGCAGCAGCAGCAACAGCAGCACCCGGCAGCGTACGACGACCACGCGAGCGGCGCAGCTGCCTCCTCTTCCTCCTCCGGCTCTGCTGTTGCCACCCATGGCAGCGGCAATGGCGGCAGCGCGCCAGCAGTGCCGAGCCGCCCCAAGTCCATGGACAAGAGCTACGACCCCATGGCGCACCCGCACGCTGCGTACCAAGTGGCGCCGTCTCATTACCATCAGCCGCACTACGCGCCCTACAACAGCAGCAGCAGCGGCGGCGGCGGCAACCAGTTCCAGAGCAAAGGCGCGGCAACTGCGGACGAGTACGCAGCGGACCCGCTACCCTTCGAGTACCACGGCGTGCGCAAGTACGCCGACGCGTACACTGCCGCCGCTCACGCCCACGCCCACGCCCACCACCATGTGACGACGGCGGGGCCCGCCTACGCTATGCCCAAGTCCGGCGCAGGCAGCTACGCGCCGCACTACGCGCCGCACCCGAGCGACCGCTCGCACTACCACCCGGCGTCCGAGATGACGGCGCACTTCCCGCACGCGAGCCACCACGCTGGCGGCATGTTCGGTGCGCAGCTGCCGCTCACGCACTCGTTCCCGTCACTGCTTGACCCGAAGAAGGAAGGGTCAATGCCGCCACCGCACGTGGCGGCGTCGTCGTCAGCGTCGTCGGTAGCAAACGACCAGACGTACGCGGTGGTCTCATCCTCGTCGGCAGTGACGCCGGTGACATCGGTGACGTCGTCAACGTCGTCGTCGGTGGTGACGGTCGGCCCACAGGGCGGCGCCACGCAGGAGGCGATGATCAAGGTCAAGACGCCGCTCAAGAACAAGTACTGGCGCAACGGGCGACGCAACCTTCAGTGCTTCCCATCCTGCAAGGTGTTCGGGGACTACTCGGCGATCAAGATCGAGGACCTGAAGCAGCACGACTTCATGTGGGGCAAGTGCCGCGGGAGCGTCGTGACTGAGGTGACGCTCAACAGCAGTGTGTCATTTGACGACCTCGTGCTGCTCGGGCGCGTGCACTCGCTCGAGAACATCCCCGTGGCCTTCGAGGAGGCGGTGATCCGCGAGTGCATGCTCGGGCGCATGGTCGAGCCGGACGTGATGGACTCGATGAAGGACCAGTGGATCTCGGGCGAGCGCCTGCCGGACTTCGTGCAACAGGACGGCCACACGGCGTGCTTCGAGTTCAAGCCCAAGGTCTGGAAGTACACGGAGGACATGACGCAGGGCAAGTGCAAGCGCCGCAATGTCAAGTACTACGTGCAGTTTGAGGCCTTCGTGCTCGTGATGGCGGGCGAACGTCGGTACTACGCGTGCATTGGCTCGGGCATGTCGACGGCCTTCGAGGTCGGCTCGAGCCGCGTGCTCGCACGCCAGAAGCGCAAGGCCGCCAGCACGTCGGACGACCTCAAGGGCGGCGGCGGCAATCCGGGGACGGATATCGCGAGCGTCATGCAGCCGATGCACCCCCACCCTCATCACACGCTCATGACGGCGCCGCACACCATGCTGGCGCAGTCGAGCCACCTCGGCATGGCTCCTCCTCCTCCGCCAGCGGGCATGTTCCAGGCGAGCTTCCACCATCACCACCATCACCACCACGAGAGCCTGCAGCCGAACCGCGGCCTGCCGGCGTTCCCGCAGATGCATCAGGGAGTGATGCCGCAGGATGCCCCGCACCAGGTATCTCCTCCCCCTTCGATGTCGGCGCCGCCGCCAACCGTGGGCAGCAAGCGAAAGGCAAGCAGCGACCGGCCGGCGTTCCCGGCGGAGCGCGGGCCGAAGCTGCTCAAGTCCGTGGGCGTGGCGCAGAGCGTGCCTCTGTGATCCCGCTGGCCTGTCAGGAAGAGCTGGACGGATGATGACGACGAAGTCTCTTTGACGAGGTAGCAAGCTGTCACCGAGACGAGCAAGCAAGTGAGCGAGCGGCGAGGAGGTGCCGGCGGGATGGGGGAAGGAAGAGAAGAAGGAGGAGGAGGAGGAGGAGGAAGGCGAAGGTGGTGTCGAGCGTTGTGGTGGCGAGTGAGTTGGTGGTTTTGAGTAGCGAGAGGGGGCGAACGCAGCAGCAGCGCCCGCCGGCGCGGAGCCTCCACGTGTATGAGTGGAGCAGGCAGCTCCGTGCCGTGTCCGTCCGCAGTATTTATTCAAGCACGAATGAATGAATGAACAAAGCGTCCGAGGTCAAGCAAGTTCTCCATGCTCTTCTCTCATGGTCTCCATGCGCTTCGGCGCTTCTGGGTCATGACCGCAACTAGCTCAGCATCATATCGAAGTCGCCAACTGGTACTTGGTAGTTAGTATCAGAAAAAGATATCCGACCATCCCGACAGGTGATGGGCGTCATCCTTCCACTCCTGCTGCTGCTGCCGGTGCTCGCTGGCATCGCCGCCGGTGTCATCGCCAGCGACGAACTCTTCGCGCGCGATGGCTTCGGGCGGCCGGTGGCTTGGTGGGCAGTGCTCAAGCTCCCGATGCATGTGCGTGACAACACCAGCAACGGCGGCGTACGATCCACACCCTGCGACTGCGCGCCGCCCGCATGCGCGAACGCGCCGACCAAGACACTCGACGTACGCGCCCGTGCCACAGGGCTCTGCTACTTGTACGCGGACGCGCGAGACCCGACGTTCCGGCACTTTCGCGCACTCGGTCTCGGCTGCCTCGGCCAGGGCGGCAATGACCCACTGACCCACACGCTGCGACAGCTGCAACAGCAGCAGGATGTGGAGGACAAGCCGCCCTACTGGGCGCTCTTCAATGACCAGCTCGACGGCATTGCGCGGTCTGCGACAAACCACTCGAACCGCTCGGCGGTCTGCGCCGGCGGCGGCGCCTTCAGCGCGCACGCCAAGGGCGCCGTGGGCTTCCGCGCCGACTCTGGCGGCTTCTTCTTGCAGACGTCGACGCCAGGCTTTCCGGACCCGACGCCGTCATCCGACGGTGCCTTCGTGCGCCTCGGCTGCCAGGTCGACAACAACGTGCAGTTCGCGCAGCACGCGTTCGCCATGTCGCTCGACATGGCGCAGCTCGACACACTCGGTGCGCACCTGCAGGCCGCGCGCCTCTGCTCGCGCAACTTCTACAGCACCGCAGATGAGGCGCTCGGCGCGCTGCTCGCGAGCGACAACCTGGCGCGCGATGGCGCGAACGCCACCACCTTCAGGGCGCTCTACGACGCGCTGCTGAACCCGCAGCTGCCACCGCGAGAGCAGTCGACGGCGCTCACCCTTAAGCTAAAGAAGCCGGCGATTGAGCGCAGCGCCGTGTTCGTCGAGGCGAATGGCGAGTCGCTGCCTGCGCTCGACAGCCGCCTGCACCGCGAGGCTGCGCTCCGTAAGACGGGCGACAAGCAGGAGGAACACGACGACGACGAAGAGGTCGTCCACGTGCTGGTCAAGAGTCCGCGTGCGGCGGTGCCGCCCTGGGCGCTACTGGCCGAGAGCCTCGAGAGCGACGTGAGTGTCGCGAGCTGGTGGGACAGCGGCTTCGGCATCCCGAACGTCTGTGCGGGCGACGACTACAGCGGCGCGCCGCACGCGTTCTGCCTCGCCGACGATGCGCATGGTATGCACGTCGTGAACGCGAATGGCACCGCGCGCTTCAACATCGAGAACCTCGTCGAGGCCACGTACGCCCGTCTATTCTTCACACGCGCTGTACGAGCACCTCGGAACTGCTGTAGAGATCGTTTGACGTGTTATCTCGTTCCCGCGTATGTTGTAGGTGGAAGATGCACGGCGAAAATGCGAGCGAGGAGCTCACGTGGCATCTCGTCGGTGGAAGGATACCTGACGGCAACCACGGTGCGCACCCGGTGCCCAAACGTGCGCATCAGCTCTTGCGCTCTTCGTCATTGACCTGTCGATGCCAATGCAGCCAAGTGGGGGCTCACAAGTCCGCGGGACGGCGCGCAAGATCCACGACGGGCGTTCGTGACATTCGCGGACCTCAACATGGAGGGTTTCCCGTGCTCTCGGGCGTGCAACGGCTCGCAGGGCGGGCGCGGCGGCGCATTCTTCTCGCTGCAGATCCCGTCGTTGCACGAAAGCCTCGCGACGAGCCTCGTTTCGCGCGCGTGCCGCTGCTCTCCGAGTGGCAAACCACCTTCCGTTCACCAAGAAGAGGAGCAGCAGCAGCAGTCCCCTCCTTCTAGTACCAGTTCCAGCATCGACACGTTTGTGGATGCGCGTATGTGTCGCTACGGCTGCTGGCGAAAGCTGGCGTCGCGCTTCGTGCCGGCGCAGCTCCCGCGGCTATCGCCGAACGCCACGTCTTTCTGGCCGGCGTGAAGCACATTCTTTGAGCGCCAACGATGCGATTCGAGGATTCGCCGACCCTCTTGTCCATTTTTGAAGTTCGTTCGCTGCGTTTCAAGATCCCGTTCGCGTTTGATCTCTCGGTTCATCCGAGCAGCGGAGAAGACAGTGGCAACCGACGTCCGCGCAAAGTGTAGTTTTCGAACGGGGAGGTGTGTCATCGGTGATCAGCCATGCGCATCGAAGTTGTACCTGAATATATTGTCTCTAACTGCTGTCGTAGACGCTGAATGTACACCTCGATATCAAGTTGGTCAAAGGCTTCTGCATTGCTCCGGAAGGTTGCTCTTGACGCGGAAGAAAATCGGAGTGCTAAGCGAACGGATGAGCTTGGAATTGTGTGATCGTATGCTACAAAGTACGTAGCGAGTGGCCGTGAAAGTAGTGCTTGGTTTGTCGTGAGCGAAGGCTGGATTGGTCGACCACGTTGTATATTATCCATGTAAGAATAGACGCTCTGCATGCTATCTCTGGCGGATCGCAGCACGATCCCATACATCGGACTTCCTGACCTGAACTTGTGCAACCTCGCATGCCATCCTTGACGACGTTGACGACGGGAGTTCCAGAGACACTCTTGCACCGCACCCGCACACGCACACGCACGCCAGCATTTGGAAACGAGAGAGACCATGGGGTGCATTCAGTCAACGTCAGCGGCTGACCTCTCGCGACCGAACCTGTTCCAGCGCAACCTGTGTCTGCACCACAAGATGCCGGCGTCCGAGGTGTACACGACACTGGGCGAACTTGGTCGAGGCGCGTTCGGCGTCGTGGACCGCGTCGAGCACATCAAGACAAAAAAGCAGTTTGCAATGAAGACGCTGACGTTCGCATCCGGCAGCAAGCGGTCTGATTTCGAGAAGGAGATCGACATCCTGCGTGGGTTGCACCACCCGAGTATCGTGCGTATGGTGGAGACCTTTGAGGATGGTCACCACTTCTACATCATCATGGAACTCGCCGCAGGCGGCACGGTGCGTGAAGCGATTGACTTGGTCGATCAATGACTACTTGCGCTTGTGCTTACACTGTGAACTTGTGCAGCTCCTTGACAAAGTCAAGAAGGAAGGTGCGGACAGGAGACCTGATCGCTCCATACATGGTCGCGCACATTTCATGTACTGCTGCGAGTGTATTCTGACACCCGTGCTCTGTCGCTCATTATCGATATGCAGAGAAAGAGTTCTCCGAGGACATAGCGCGCAAGATCATCACACGGCTCGCGTCCGTGATCCAGTACCTGCACTCGCGCTTCATCTGCGTGAGTTTCACGCTCGTCTGCTTCTGGAGTGGCTCGTTCGCAATGGCAGATAACTAACTTGCGCTCGAGACGCTCTCTTCTGTCGCTACCAGCACCGCGACTTAAAGCTGGAGAACATCCTTATCGAATCGCAAGAGCTCGGAGGCTGCATCAAGCTCTGCGAGTGCGAATCCATGGTGTGTGTATTAGTGCTGGCGTAATCCTCCACGACTGACAGGATCGCTTGTATGGTGCAGCTTCGGTGCGAGCACGCTCTTCCGCATGGGCATGAACATGCACAAAGTGCTCGGTTCGGTCGTGTACATGGCGGTAAGACCAACAGCGCCTTATTTACTTCCGAGATCAGTACGAAGTGCTGACGACTGGTCTGTGCAGCCGGAGGTTCTTGAAGGCAACTACACGCAGTCTTGCGATCTGTGGAGTCTCGGGGTGATTATGGTGCGATCTGTCTACAAGTTGAGAGCATGATTCATTTCGATAGGGACTCACCGCAGATGCGCTGACTGTGCAATCTGCAGTACATGCTGCTGAGCAACTGCACGCCGTTCCACGGCGCCACTGAGGACGAGCTAATCGAGAAGATCTTTGAGGCGAAGGTCGTGTTCGACAACCCTGTGTGGGAGAACGTGTCGCCAGACGCCAAGTCGCTCATCAAGAAGCTGCTTAATGTGCGTATGACTCACAGTTACTGCTGGTGCGTCATTCTCGCATCCTCCGGACTTCCACTTATCTGGTTCTTTGTATGCCTGCTCATCTCGTTAGGCGGACCCTGCGACACGATACACGGCCACCCAGGTGCTCAACCACCCGTGGATCAAGGCCGGCTACCAGCCAGTGCCGCCAGAGGTGTACGACGAATTCGTTCCGCAAGTCAAGGCGTTCTGCCAGTACTCGCCGTTGCACCGCGCTGCGCTCGTCGCGTATGCGTTCTGCATGCCCTCCAAACACATTCGCAAGCACTCGGACGTGTACAACGAACTCAACGTCGCGCATGTACGTTCGTGTTGCATACACTGAAAGCAGTGAAAAGTGTGTTGTAGGTAACGCTGACTGTGATGGTTGTGGGTACTCTAGAACGGCATCTTAACCCTGCAAGAGCTCCAGAGCGCTCCTGCTCTCAAACGCTTCGCTCTCGATGTGGACAAAGTCTACCACGCGTACGTGTGCTCTTGCCCATGGGTGGAATGTCACCGAGGACACCCAAGCTGACCGAAGTTTGCTCGTGTATTGCTCTCGGTAGGCTCGACCAGCAGAGCGAGAACGGCGTGAACCTGCTCGAATTCGTCGCCGCCACGCTGACCGCGGACGATGTCTCAGACGACGAGACACTGCGCGCTGCGTTCCGCCTCTTTGACCGGGACCACACGGGCGGCATCACGCACCAGAGCCTTATGGCGCTGCTCGGGAAGCACTTTGACATGGCCGCGTGCCAAGACATGGTCAAGCGCGCAGACGCCGACAAAGATGGCAAGATTGGGTATGAAGACTTTGTCAGCATGGTCAAGGTAAGCCAGCCCTCTGGTCTTCTTGCGCAGCTCTCAATCTCTCTTTTGCCACTGCTCACTGTGCTCGACTTGTTCGCTCCTCATCAGCTCCCGACGAAGTTTTCCTGCACGCGACGATTCCCTGTCTCAGGCAGCGGCAGCTCGTCGTTGAAGGCTAAGCGGGCGTCTTCCGGTGGTGAGCGGCGCTCGCTCACAGTGCGCAGCACCTCGTCTCCACGGATCGAGGCACTTACTGTCAAGGCAGAGTCCACTCGAGTGAAGCGGCACAGCTCGAGCCCGTCGCAAGATATCACGGACGTCATTGCTGCGATCCGCGCTGAGGCTGACCATCAAGAAGAGGCGGCGAAGGAGATTTCGCTCGTGTCTCGCGAAGACGCGCTCAAAAAGATCCAGGCGCTGCGCGAGGACGTTGAGCTCGCGTCACAGCACTCGCTGCACCAATCGACTCCGGACCGCTCCGCCGAGCCGAGCCAGGTGGAGATCTGCGTCGCAGACCCGGTTGAGGAAAGCGCAGCTCCTACTGCAACTTCGTGATGCATCGAAGAGTTGAAATCTGGAGGAAGAGGAGGATGATAGCTACGATCTGTGCAAACATGACCTCGGACTCCATTCACTATCGATTAGAGGAGTCGAATGGATGATGAATGACTCTGGTGCAGATCGTGTGGGTTGCCACATCGCCACTGACACTGCCTCCCAGTTCTTGTATGGTATGTACCTTATTCGGCGGCGTCGTGCACAACGACTTCAGAACTTCGTCGTTAGGACATCTCATGGCTCCTCACTGCTGCTTCGCTGCCTGTCTACGACTGCATAGGTGGTGCTACTGGTGTTGACGATACTGGTGGAGGGAGATGTGGCGGCTTCGTTTGCTGCACGGCTTTGAGCTTCACGAGGAACTGCAGTGCGTCCGCCCACTCTGATCGCTTCTGCTTCTTCAACTCCACGCTCTCGCCATCTGCAATCTGGTCAGGGATGAGAAGAATGAGAATCGAGACCAGTTCACCTCCCATCCTAGCAACAAACAGCCACTACAGATACGCACTTCCAAGTCCAGCGTGCGGCTGTCGTCGTACTCGATCGAGAAGCAGAATGGCTCGCGCGCCTCCTGCTTCGCTCGCTCGAACACCTTGGTCGCTTGCCCCAAGTGGATTCGCAAGATTGAGCGCGTCGGAATCGAAGCCTTCGGGATTTGCTTGCTCACGATGCGATAGTTGAGATACTCGAGGTCGGACGAGCACCAGACGAAGCGCACGTGCGGTTTGCCGTAGCGACCGTACTTGATGAATAGGCTCCCGTTCTTGAGCAACTCTACGCGCTTCCGGATAATATCAGATCCACTAGGCGGCGCTGCTGGCATCGATGACTTGCCATTGCTGCTTCTGGTGTGACCGCTGTTCATTTGAATCTCGTTCGTGTCAGCATCTCGAATGGCACTGGCTTTGCTTGGGTTACTGCCGTAGCCGTAACTTCCGCTCTCATCATGGCTGCTGCGATGGCGCGAGCTCTCGACTCCAGACTCTTCCTTTTCACTGTTCTTGTGCGAGCGCGCACCCGCTCTTCCTCCAGCATCTCCGAGCGGTCCGATGAGCAGCGACATCGTGCTCTGCTGCCCACCACTCGTGCTGCTTGCAGCGGGCTTGTTGCTGCTTCTGTCTCGCGTCATTTCCTGGCGCCGGCGCTCATTATCGCGATGGCTATCGGCAGTCCTCTCGCTGTCTTTGTCGCTGTCACTATCAGATTCGTTGTCGTCTCCAAAACACTCAACGTTGCTGTTACTACTGTGGTTTCGAGACGAGCTCCGATGGCCTGATGGTACCTTCACGCGAGTGCTCCGCTTCGATGACATTGTACCGGAGTGAGACTTGGAGCGCGGGATCACTGTGTGCGCAGATTCGGGCGATGAAGACTCTGCAGTACCATGCCGGCGAGTATCTTCGGTCAGTTGCTGGATCTGCATCTTCATCTGCTCAGCTGCGTGCTTCTGCTCGTGCAGTCGCTTCTCCAAGTACTCGACAGTCTTGCTCTGCTTGTTCACCATATCTTGGAGCTCCACGGCAGTGTTAGAAGCAAAGAAGATGTTGTCTTTCATGACGAAGAGGCACCCAACAGCGTGATCAATGCCGAGCTCGCGTATCTCCTGCACAATCTGCTGGTGCAAATGCCGTGCAGCTGCTCGCTCTGCATCCTCGTCCTCGCACTCGCCACTCATGATCTCGAGCTCTTCGCGCGGTACGTCCCCCGTAAGAAGAATTTTCTCCACGAGCTCTTCGCACTTGGCCCAATCCACTGGTCCTTCTTGAGACTTGCTGCGGGATGCAGCTTCTGCTGCTGCTGCTGCTAGCTGCTGCTTGGTCTCTGCTCGGATCTGCAGTAAGTCGAGCTCCCACTGCTGTTGTTGCTTCACGGCAAGCTCCTTGCTCGCGCGAAGATCGCCCTCGAGTTGCACGACTCTAGCTTGAAGCTCGAAGTTGGTGTGCTCGAGCGTGCTGTTGGCTTTCTCGAGGGCTTCGATGCGCTTCTCCGCGTCGATCTCCGAGTTCACGGCGATGTCGACGGTGACCTGATACGAAGGGTACAAAGGCAAGCAAGAGCACACGACACTTAGCGTTCATACTCGCATGCATGCCCCATGTGTGCCTAGCTGACGCTACCATACCTCTGAGCAGCGCTGCATGAAGCGACAGCTTGAGATGGACTCGTCCACAAAATCGCTCTCCGGGTTGAGTGTCGCGATGAAGACTGATTTGCAGTTGCCGCCAAGACTCCCACGCAGCACAGATGTGAGCATCGAGTTGCGGTACGGAATGTGGTAGCCCTTGGCCACGGCGTTCTTCTTCGACCGAAGTGACAGGATGACCTGCATGCAGCGCGATCCATGTATCAGTTCTGTGAAGGAGCGTCACGCCGTGAAAAGACTTCGATGCGAATCGATGAACCTGCTCAAGGTGGTGCAGGGACAGGTTGATGTGCTTGCCCTCGGCGCGCATACGCTGCGTTCCTTCACGTTTGTACACCCGCTCCGAGCCCGCGAGATCCACCAAGTGGAGTTTTGAGGTGACAATGATGTCCGAATCCATTGGTCGCGCCTCGATCATCACCGTAAAAATCGAGTGCGAGCGCGACGATGCCTGGTTCATCGGCGTGTCGCTCGTTACTCGGTTCATGTTCCCAAGGAAGAGCAAGTTTAACGCTTCCTCCTCCGAGACCGCCTCGTACACTCTGTGAAGATGCAGAACGACCACGCGAGGAAGAGTGTCAACACGAATCCTCGATGAAGCGCATTCCTTCCATGATACGACTATTCGCGACCAGCTCCGCGCACGCACCCGAGGTTCCGGAAGTGCATCTCGCCTTCGTCATCGTCCATGAGGAGCACCTTTGTCCACTCTTCAATGGGACGATCAGTGTGTGATCTATTGATGAAACCCATACATGGCAGTGAACATCAGTGAGTCTGGGAACAGTCAATACACGCAAAAGGCGAGAGAGATTACCGGTCGAGCAGATCGTAGACACTCTCGTTGTAGATCTCGAGGTACGAAATGTAGCACGAGTAGCGCACATTCACGCGGTGCTCGAACTCCTCGAAGATCGTCGAGAGCACGCGTGGGATGATACCACGATCGGCGTAGTGCTCGCCGCCAGTGATCGTGTATGTCTTGCCAGAACCGGTCTGGCCGTACGCGAGGATCGTGCCGTTGTATCCGTCGAGCGCGCTGTACACGATGTCCTGGGACAGACAATCAGAGCACGTTTGACTATGAGATAGTGAGCGCGGGTCCTACAACCCGCAGTAGCACTACGTACCAAGCACGCACGGTTAAAAACCTGCTCTTGCGAGACGCTCGGGTCGAAGATGTCGCTAAAGTAGAACTGCAGCGCGTCTCGCTGCTTCATATAGAGGCGCTCGTCATCGTCGTCTGGCGGCGGGAACGCGATTACCGCCGCAGACTGGCGGCCGTCATCGAGCTTGTCTGCCGAAGACCAGCGTTCACGTTTCAGTTTTCTCCATGTCAAAGCCGACAGACGAACGATTTGCTTCTTGCCGTACCGAGCATGAACTTGGCGCAGTCATAACCGCGGCGCGGGGGCCGCAGCCGTGCGAACGTGCCGATGTTCCATTTGACCATTGTGGACGCGATCGGATGCGCCTCTCGTCGAGCGCGAGCGATGATGACCACGCGTGCGAAAGCACGTCACGATGACTCTAAGGAGCAGTTTCCAGACTTGGAACAGGCACAAAGGAAGTCGAGTTTTGAAAATGACGCCGTGTTAAACTGTCTCGATCGAGCTCTCACCACAAACGCCACACACGTCTCATTTAGCAACTCTCGGGCGCAGCTTCGTGTCGCTGTTGATAGCCAACCTGCACAAGAAGCTACTTGCAACACTGCTCGTGCAGCAAGCGTCGTCGTAAACGACACAGTCGGAGGGAACCTGGTGTCGCGAACTTGTTGGACGACTGAGGTGCAGACTCGCAAGCACACAAACGGTCTG